>JAUPMG010175911.1:0-10497 GCA_031762675.1 Pachysandra terminalis
GTCAAGTCAGGTGAGCCTGTTATTACCCAATCATGCATGTACTCGATGACGCCCGATGGCGATTTTGTGATCGATTTCTTAGGTGGTGAGTTCGGAAAAGATCTTGTGGTCGCCGGAGGGTTTTCAGGTCATGGGTTCAAGATGGGTCCGGTGGTGGGAAGAATTGTTGCTGACCTTGTGCTTGATGGGGAGGCAGAAGGTGTGAACCTAAAGCATTTCAGGTTAGGAAGGTTTGAGGGCAACCCAAATGGGAATGGGAAAGATTACGAGGAGCAAGTCTCCTCATATGTACCTTCTCAGTAATTGCAAGTTCCCATGTTCTTGTTACTCTCTCTCTCTCTCTGGAGCATTTCAGCGAACACTGTGTGCGCTAATGCTTCTAATCAATTTGAACGAATTCACCCACTTTCATGATTCATTGGAGCATTTCAGCGAACATTGTGTGCGCTAATGCTTCTAATCAATTGGAACGAATTCACCCTTATTCGTGATTCCTTGGAGTCGGTGCATAATAGAACTCTTTAGATTAACCCAAACCATCTTTACGAGATGGATTTAGTATTTGTGGGATTTAGGAAATGATTCTGGTGAAGCTTGAATTACAGGAATCCAACTGTCAATCCCATTATGGGGTGAAGTTGGGTTTGATTTGTTTGGTGATCAAGATTAGGTTTCCTATTTTGGGCTGAAGTTGGGTTTAGTTTGTGTCATCAGGGTTATGTTTCTCAACCCTTTCTTTTCTTTCCTTTTCGGCTTTTGCTTTTCCACGTACAATTTGGAGCAGGGATTTAAGGATCGGATCATTCGGTTATGGGGATTGGCCATGATCGGTCTAATTTCAAGCCACGATACAACTATTATATCAAGTGGCTCTGGATTGGATTGGTTCAATCGATAGATCGGATTTTTTATTTAATTTATAAAATTAATGATCTAACAGGTATCGGCATGGACCAGTCCAATATCGACCGGTATCGCCATTTCGGCGACCAGACCGGCCGATCTTAACCGATCCACTCCATGATCCTAAGAATAAAAACCTTGATTTGAAAAATAACTGTACTACAATTCTTACTACCATCCCTACAACTATGGGACGGGAGGCGCTGCACATCAACTCATTATAATGTATGCATCTCTCATTCTTTGGTTGTTGGGATGGTTGTAAAGGATTTCTCATTCTTTGGTTGTAGGGATGATTGTAAAGGATTTCTACTCGTCCATGTATTAAGGGACAATAAACTAAAACAAGTAAATGAAGTTTTCATGTGCTTCTTTTATGTAAAAACAAGTCCCTTGCAATATACGGGTGTAAAGGGTTGAGCCAAGGACACCCCCAAAGGTTTTATAGAACCCAAGCATTATAATTTTGCATCAACAGTCCTAATTATAAATCCAATATACAACCTTTAGCATGTTCAATGCAAACATGAGAACAAACATGAGCATTATTGTTCCTATCGAATTTCTCGATTGTCTTTTTGATTGTGTGGTTATAAATGTGGGCGTGCAAAAATTATTAAAGTCTAAGGATGTGGTTTTTAGTTTTCGACTCCTTGCACTGATTAACACTGATTAAACCGAGTTGAGTGATCAATTAGTCGTGTAATTGATCAATAGATACAACCGACTTAGACAATTGACAAAAGTTGGAATTCTTCCTTTGTGATAAGTTCTTCTGATGCTTTAGATTAAACTTTTGTGATGAGTTCTGTTTTAAACTTTTCTAAGTCTTATTTTTCCGACCGAGAGCTGTTTTTATTTCTTTTGATGCAGGTTGTCAGCCACAGGGCCGCTCAGACTTGGGTGATTGCTTTAGTTTCTTTTTCTTCGTTTGTGAAATGGGAACTATTTTTTGTTTGCCTGGTGGTTTGGCGGCCAATTTATTGTTTCTACTTATTGACTTGGTGAATCCCCATGGTGGAATAATATTTTTTATTTAATGACCGTTGATCACTCATTTCCTTCCATTGATGGCCAATTCTGTAGTGGCCGATTTCTTGTTTCTACTTATTGACTTGGTGAATTCCACATGGTGCGATAATATTTTTTATGTAATGACCGTTGACCACTCTTTTCCTTCCATTGATAGCCAATTTTGAGATAGCATAGGATCCCCTAGGTAGGAAATGTTGCACTTTGAATGGACCGTCCCAAGTTGGGGACTACTTCTCGTATATTGGGTCTCTGGTCCTTATTGGGAGAATTGTTTTCCATACTAAGTCCTCCTCAGCGAAGGATGTATGATTGACCTTCTTGTTGTAAATGCAAGCTACCTTCTGTCTTTAGGCTTGTAAGGCATCGAAAGCTCTAACTTGACCGTCCTCCAGGTCCTCTAATTTCACTATCATAGCTTCTGTGAATTCGGTCAGGGTGAAGTTATGCTGGAATTCCACCCTTAAAAATGGGACTGTTATCTCTAATTGAAGCACAACATCATGCCCATATATCAAAGTAAATGAGGTGATCCCAATGCTTGTTTTATAAGATGTCCTGTAGACCCAGACTACCTCTGATAGCAGCTTGTGCCACAATCGGGGATTTTCCAAGATTATCTTCCTTAGTACGTTCTTTAGTACTTTATTAGTGGCTTCAACCTCACCGTTTGCTTTCCCATAGTATGGGATTGAATTGAGGATCTTGAAACCATACTCCTTGACAAATTGGCTTACTTTCCTCCCAGTGAAAACACTTCTCATATTGGTCATTATGGTCTCTAGGATTGCTAACCTGTGAATAATCGATTCCTTAATGAACTCAATTACATCAATTTTCTTTACCTTATTCATCAATTGGGTTTCTACCCATTTTGAGAAGTAATCGATTGATGTTATCAAGAAACCGTGCATTTTGAAGATATCAAATTAGCTTTCCCTATTAAGTCCATAGTCCATCCTCGGAACGACCATGGCTTCACAATCATAAATATTTTGATCGCAAGTGCATGTCGTACATGGCCATGTCATGGTCTTTGCTCACACCCTTTTGCATATTTTATGCAATCCATTAGAATGGTCAGCCAAAAGTAGTCGTGTCTCCTGATTAACCACCTCATATTGATTCCAGCTTGTTAAGATCCACAAATTTCCTCATGGACTTCGGCCATTGTAAGCATAGCCTCCCCTTGTTCAAGGCATTTGAGTAATGCCTCATATGGGCTTTTCCTGTATAGTTCTTCACCATATAGGACATAATTGGTGGCCATTGTTTTGAACCTTTTTTCGGTTCTAACGTTTGGGTCTTACAGAAAGTTAATGATCGGATATCTCCAATCATTCTCTTGGATTTCTAGGACCAAGATATCCAAGTTCTCAGTCCTCTTCGTCACTGATAGTAGCGATCGGTTTTGAACTTTTATGGTCCTTCAACTAATTCCTTCGACCATAAGTAGCTAAGGCAATTTGGGTCATTTCATTCACTTCCAAGTTTTTTGATCGAACGCAATGTTGTAGTACAAACATCATCAAAATTGTCAATCAATTGAATGGTTATAGGATAGAAAGGAGCCAATTGCAACTTAAACATTTGTACTTGTTGGTCAGATGATTTATGACCAACTAAGAGACACCAATTGCTCTAATATTCTTAGCCCCTATCACGGTCAAGAACTCAAGACTGATGATGAGGGATTCGTACCCAGCTTGGTTACTAGTGATCAGTTAATCAAGTTGAAATGCATGTTCTTGTCGTTCTCCCTTAGGGAAAATAATATTCAACCCTGCCCCCATCGTTTGCTTCGTGCGGGACCCATCAAAGATAATGGCCCAAGGTGTTAAATCGATCATGAATCCCTCTTTGATTGGGCTTGAAGGATGATCACCCAAGAAATCTGCTATGACATTTGTCACGCCCTAGATCCCGTAACCCGAATCGCTAGGTGGGATGGCATGCGGGATCCATTTCTGGACCATGGATAGTCATATCAAATTCACAATTAATAAAAGAAATTATTATTACTTTCATTAAATACTTAGAGTACGGAAGCGCAAAAAGAATAAATACTAGAGTAAGCGAAAAACTCGTAATAACAAAGTCCTCATCCCACCTCAACCTGCAACATAATAAGTTGCGTGAGCTTGGAATGTCCAGTAAGAGACAATCTGTTCCCAATCAATCACAATATCATAGATAAACGAACAAACAGAATAAATTCAAGAATTTATGATCGGCAAGAACAAATTATAATCATTCGCACAAATATGAAATGTATGTGAGTTATGTATGAGATGATACATTAAGATGACACTAATGACATGCTCAAATAATGGCATACATTGATGTTATGCAAATGAATATATTATCTAAGGTTTCATGTTCAATTACTCATTGGGATTGATCTGACTGAATTTCTGGGGATTACCACAATGGCATAGTACAGCCTGACTGAATTTCTGGAAATGTATTCTGAGGTACAGTATAATCTCTGACTGGATTTTTTGGAATATAACCTAAGATACAGTACAACCTCTGACTAGATTTCTGGGAATATAACCCGAGGTACAGTACAACCTTTGACAGGATTTTTGGGAATATAACCCGCGTTACAGTACAACCTCTGACTGGATTTCTGGGAATATAATCCGAGGTAAAGTACAACCTCTGACTGGTCCTCTCACAAGAACCTAGTACTCAATACTCTGAGGAACTCAACAATTCACCATAATTCATCACGTATGCATGCATAACTTAGGACCTAATGATAATTCTCGTAAACACTAACCACGCCCCCATACACGTTGATAATCTAATAGGAAGCATCATAAGTTTCCTATCTTGAGTACAATCACAACACACAATAAACATATCACACGTACTCTATCTGTTGCTGCCCGGTTGACCCAGACAAGGTTAATCATCTCCCACACGCATAAATCAGATAGTAGGATTCTGGTGATAATATCCGTAGGAAACTGCACATGCGCCCATAAACACAAACAATCCTCCGTTTGCCATCATAGGTGCCCTTTCACATCACGAGTAGGATTACTAGTGATAACACCCCTCAGAAGTTGTCTGCGCACCCATACACACAAACAATCCGTTGAATGCCATCACAGGTATTTCCCTCGTAATTTCATGCACAACATAATATTGGCCTTCTAGGTTTATATTATTTGGTTGGGTCTGAATTACCCTGACATCATGTTAACATTGCTTAGAAATCGATAAATCCAAAATATACGTTTTTACAGTAAGAAATTCATCCCTAACAATCATTAAGTCCAAATCAAATCCATCGGTAGGCTAGTCCGTGCACCGATGCCTACCGATCAACTTAGACTACTTCCACAAATATGCTCCATCGGTTGGTTGGTCGGTGTACCGACACCTGCCGATTAATTATAAAAGTCTATTGTCGGTAGGACCGTCGGTGTATCGACGCCTACTGATCAACTCAATAAATCCCTTGTCGGTAAGCTCGTCGGTGTACGTTGGCCTACCGACCCACGACAGTGGTCCACTGTCGGTATAGTCGTCGGTGTACCGACGCCTACTGACCAACATAAAAAGGTTTCTTCGGTTGGTATACCGACTCCTACCTATAAAACCAACATACATCATTAACGCATCGATAGGCTGGTCGGTGTACCGATGAACCTACCGATGGTTTGCGAAGAGATTTTCTGGATTTTTAACCTAGAGATTTGAACTTGATTTTAGCATAATTCATACCCATACTTGAAAATCTTTCTACTACACATCAAATAAATGAATTCAATCATGAAAATTATACCATTCCATAAAAATGTGCGATAAAACATTGAGTCTAAATCATTTTTGAGTATAAACATAAAATCATCTATAATCCTGTGAGACCATACAGAAAATGTAACTTACCTCTAATACTGAGATCCAGATCTGGGTTTCCATCTTCCATTCTATTCTTCTTCTTCTTCTTCTTATTCTTCTTCTTCTTCTCTTGAGTTCTCCAAAGAAATTCTTTTTTCTTTTCTTCTCCATAGTGATCATGCAAATGGAAGGTGAGTAGAGACACAAGGCTTCCATCCCTTTATTCTCTCCCCACTCCATCCATGATCAACCCACGACTTCCATCACGCAATACCATGCGTTCAAAAATTAAAATATGGTTTCATATTATCACATAATACCCTATAAGCTTCCTAATTACACCTTGAACCCCAAATGAGATATTTCAACTTCAATTACTAACCAAATGTTCTAATTAGCCCATTTATCCCCAAATTAATTTTTGAAATAAAATTCACTGATTTTATAAAATTCCTTTTAATTAATTATAATTTACAATGACTAGGTTCGGGTCATTACATTCTCCCCTTCTTCAAGAAATTTTGTCCCCAAAATTAGTATGAATCCTAAGTTCTCTTGATCACTACTACCTCTAGTTAATGAAATTCTTCTACTATACTATCAACTTACATTCATTCAATTCTTACACTCATCGTTATGTCTGAATAGTTAGATCAACCATGGTACTGATTTAGGCATGACTATTCACATAATCAAAATTTCACATCATACAACCAAGTCAAGTGTAGCCCATGGCAGAATTCACAAATATATAGGTGATCATTCTTCATACAACGAAATAAAGGTGTTCATTCAAAATTCAACATAAGATTTTCAAACACATGCAAACATAACTAGTATCATCATACACGATCATAAGTTTCCGGGTTGCTAATCCCAAGACATCCAACTAAATTAAGAGAAACATAAACATAAACGTAATAGAGAATCCATCCCTCTCCCCTACAGACTACGAGCCCGCCTACTCCGTGCTCTGCTTCCTCCTCCACTCCGCTCCTGTGGTACCACATCACCTGGTCTGCGATAGGATGAAGCAATCTCTTGTATGAAATGCGTGAGTCTATCCATAGCACGCTCCAATACTGACCGATGCTCACAGAACTCAGTCCTCAACTCAGTGGTAGTCCTCTCGAGAGCAGTCAATCTGGTCTCGATAGATCTGTCCCCACTAGTATGGTAGGTGGTAGGAAATCTGGAGGCAGGCACTGCTGATGAAGTCTCTGGTTGTGTAGAGGGTGCATCTGTCTGTGGTTCAGGTTTTCTCTCCTCTCCTCTCTCTCTCTCTCTGTTGGTCAAATCGAGATTGGGTGGCCTTAGTCCCATAGCCGATATGTTGTAACTATTATAAGGACGTGCAATGTCCTTTCCTTCAGCGTCGGGCATTGGTAATCCCCACTTTTGGGCCAGATTAGTCATCAAGCAAGCAAAAGGTAATTGACTCTTCTTCCTAGGATACTGAATAGTATGGATGATGTGTTGCGTGATGAAGCTCGGCAAGCAAGGCTGGCATACCAAGATAACTGGTTCAGGATTTGAACCATATATGAAGCCAAGTCTGTGGGGTTCTTGGTCCTAAGGTACACGTTCGTGAGAAATATGTTGTGGAGAATTCGGTAGTGATCAAGCATGGCTGTGGCTGGGAGAGAATTACCATTCCTCCATGGTACCGCACTTCCATAGAGTCTAATAGTCGTATCATGCCGTTCGGTTTTTTCTAATTCTAGTAAATGTCTCAAGGAGGGGTTTAAGGTTAAGCCCATAATTTCCGCCACCAAGGATGTATCCAAGTGGTACGTGGCTCCCTCAATTTCAAATTCAATGTATAAGTTTCTCACACTGTACCTGGCTATAGATGAGTACATGATCTGGGTGATGACAGGATATGCCGACCCACCCTAAGACAAAATTGGTAACCTCCTCGCCCGGTTGAGTTTGTCTTCCACTCCGTACGGTCTAACGTCGTCAATGATGATCGGTCTCTCCAAAATAATAGATTTATTGAAGAGTGTGTGAGATATCACCTGTTCGATTTCGGATGGCCCATGGTGAGATGATACCTTATGCATTTGTTCCGGCGACTCTTCTTCCAAATTTCAGTTTCTGGCCGGTATTGGGATGAACTTGCATCGTGTTTTTGCCCCTTTTTCTTGGACATCCTTTGCTTCTTACTTGGGCTTGGTTCACTTGGCCTCTCTGTTCTCACCATTGTTTAGAATGTGGAGAATGGAAGTATAGAAGAAAGGGGGACACTGGGTTTGCTTATCCAAGAATGGAGAGAGAGTGTCTTCTAGGGTTTAGAGAGGTTTATCAGAGGTTTGTCTTTGAATAGGAACGAATAAGTGAGAAAAACACTTATGATTTGACATTTTAAAAACGTTCGGTATCAGTATCCCCGAGTCATCAGTGCACCGATGGGTACCGACAAGGGTACCAATTGAAGAAAGTTAATAAGTCATACACTGTCGGTAGGCTCGTCGGTGTACTGACGCATACCGACCAACAATTTTGTTTTAACATTAATATGTATATAATACATATAATATAATCAAATGGTGCTTAATAAACATGTCAACACACTGGGTTGAGTCAGGATTAGGCTTAATACATTATACATTAGCTTGATACAAAATCAACATTCCAGAGAGTTCGTATTCAACTAAATATAACTTTACTAGATACACAGTCTATATTTCTTTCGTGTTCATCATTACCGTATATTAATTAATCTTACCTCGTTATTACTCATCAGTCATAATTTGGGTATAATAACATATACTATATATATATATATCAGGTATTTTATTAATTTCTTAATACTTATGCTAACACACCTTCATTTTCATAAGTTCTAGGGATATCCATTTGCAAATACACCTTCCCTTATACTTATAGGGGGGGAGGGTACTTGGTCAGTGTTAGGATTTTACATGTATATTTAGATCTTAGCAATTAACAATTTAATATGTGGTGGACAAGTCTTAACAGACCTCCCAATATGATGCGATCCAAACATAGTGTATCCTTAAGGTTCAGTCCTAGGATTCCTTGGAAATGGTGGCCTACCATTCTTCAGAATCCTTCAAAAATTCCTTAAGGTGTACCACATCAAATAATACTCAATCTCATCCTCACATAACTATCCCTTTAATCCCTTATTTTAGTTTACTTGTATCGGATTTCTAGGTGATACCATTATGCATTAATCTCGAAGTCCCAATACACCCAAACAACTTAGACTAAATTCCCTAGTCTACAAAATCTACTAGACTCAGTTTCCTTAACCAACTCAGGTAGAACCTAAGTTGAAAAGTTACTGATGACTTCTGTTCTGAGTGAACCTTGTGCTCTGATACCAATCCGTCATGCCCCAGATCCTATAACCCGAATCCCTAAGTGGGATGGCATGGATCACGAGGCGAGACCTTTGGGATCCATTTCTAGACCGAGGATTGTCATATCAAATTCACAATTAATAAAAGCAATTATTATTACTTTCATTAAATACTCAGAATACGGAAGCGCAAAAAGAATAAATACCAAAGTAAGCGGAACAATTGTAATAACAAAGTCTTCATCCCACCTCAACCTGCAACATAATAAGTTGCATGAGCTTGGAATGCCCAGTAAGAGACAATCTGTCCCCAATCAATCACAATATCATAGATAAACGAATAAATATAATAAATTTAAGAATTTTTTATCGGCAAGAACAAATTATAATCATTCGCACAAATATGAAATGTATGTGAGTTATGTATGAGATGATACATTCAGATGACGCTAATGATATGCTCAAATAATAGAATACATTGACGTTATGCAAATGAATGTATTATCTAATGTTTCATGTTCAATTACTCATTGGGATCGATCTGACTGAATTTTTGGGGATTACCACCATGGCACAGTACAGCCTGACTGGATTACTGGAAATGTATTCCGAGGTACACAACCTAATTGATTTCTGGGAATATAACCCGAGGTATAGTACAACCTCTGACTGGATTTCTGGGAATATAACCCGAGGTACAGTATAACCTTTGACTAGATTTCTGGGAATATAACCCGAGGTACAATACAACCTCTGACAGGATTTCTGAGAATATAACCTGAGGTACAGTACAACCTCTGAATGGTCCTCTCACAGGAACCTAGTACTCATTACTCTGAGGAACTCAACAGTTCACCATAATTCACCATGTACGCATGCATAACATAGGACACTAATGATAGTTCCCGGAGACACTAACCACATGCCCGTACACGTGGATAATCTACTAGGAAGCATCATAAGTTTCTTATCTCGAGTACAATCACAACACACAATAAACATATCCCACGTACTCTATCTGTCACTGCCCGGTTGACCCAGACAGGTTAATCATTTCCCACACGCATAAATCAAACAGTAAGATTTTGGTGATAATATCCGTAGGAAACTGCTCATGCGACAATACACACAAACAATCCGCCGGTTAGTGATGTGTGCAATAATAAACCACTCGCAATAGGACGAATCCTTGTAGGATGGGACTATTTTGAGGGTGTCAAACCTCAACGACTGATGGGATTAGACTATAAAATTACCTGATTAATAATGCAATTAATTAGACAAGGCAAGGGAAACTTATGATCTTAATCTAAAAATCAAATAAACTAAATTAAAAGATTAATCAATGAGAGAAAAGTGTAGAGCATTGATGATCC
>JAUPMG010175922.1:0-10497 GCA_031762675.1 Pachysandra terminalis
TATATATATATAGAGAGAGAGAGAGAGAGAGAGAGGGGGGTGGGGGTGTCTGGTCTCTATATATATATATATAGAGAGAGAGAGAGAGAGAGAGAGAGAGAGGGAGGGGGTGGGGGGTGTCTGGTCTCCACTAACCGACAACTCCTTCAATAATAATTACATGTGCTATTTTAGTTTTCTAAAAGTAATAAAATAGAAAATTAAAAGGACACATTACATCACCAAATGTACTCTGAAAAGGCAAGTTGCTTCTTAGAAGTTGCCAATTCCATTTTATATTTTTACTTTGTTTTTTTAGGCAATGATAGATTGTACTAAAATCAGGTAAGATCCGAAGTCTTAGCTGCAAGCTCCCATGTAGCATGCAAATACACCAATTACTATGGACTTGTTTCTCTTTCATCCTGGATAGGAACTCGTTCCAGTGATCAGTTCCTTAAATTCATTTTTGAAGCCAGTTCCTTAAATTCATTTTTGAAGCTAATTTTTAGGTTTATTTAGTTTGGTTAACATCCAGCAATAGTTTGATTATGTTATAAATATCCATAGATTGAAACATAGTGTTAAGTAAGTATGGGCCAGTCCCGAGTCGGATCAGTTGATACAACTCGAGATCGGCTTAGAATGAGTCGTGATCCCAAGCTGATCTCAAAAATTGTTAAAGTTTTCCGACTCGGTCTGAAATCAAGTCAGATCATCAGGCAATCTGACTCTATTTTGGGCCGAGTTAGATTGAATAATACAGATTGTATTGTCCGACATTCCTAAAAGCATTTATGATTTTTTGAAAGAAATATAAAATTGGGCCATGTTTAGCTCGGACTGGGACCTAAGCCACACAATCCGTGAGAACGTTCCCATTCCTTGGATTTGACTTTTCAAATTTGGGGATTATAATAAAAAGTTAAAAAATAGGGCTTTCTTGTAATTTTTTGGGAGGTTTTATAAAAATATGAGTTTTATTTTGAAAAAAAATGTAAAAACATGGGTTTTCGTATAAATTTTTAGGGTTTTTTTTAAAAGTATATAAGTTTTATTTTGAAAATAAGATTAAAAACGTGAATTTTCTTGTAAACTTTTAGAGGTTTTTATTAAAATATATGAGTTTTATTTAAAAAAACAATAAATTAGATTTATAGAAGGTTAAATTAAGATATTTTATGTATTACGTCCTTTCTCTTATATATGAGTTGAGCATAAAAATAAAAATAAAAATATCTTTATACATTAAATATAATTTGTATGTATAAATACACTTTGGATTACAAGTTATTTTCAAGTTCGACGCTATCGCTCTCCTACTCCCGCACCGCTCAGCGTTCTTGTGACTTAGACCGAGTCAATCTCCAATCCCATGCCGAGTTTAAACACTATGGATTCAAAGATATTCTAAGCAGTGGAATTCATTCCCAAAATTAACACAGAAATGATCCTTTACATCGTTTCTCCCTCTCAGAATAGTCTGAATCATAGGATATTCCTCAGAAGGCATTGGATCTAACTGTCTAATAAGCTTCCCAAATAATCATCACAAACAAGAATACTTCAACGCATATGAATCAAATTGAACAGCTACCTAAGCAGTTAGGGGAATCAGCTGGAATTGTGTTCTCAAAATTATCATTGACCAGCTTATAGTTTATGCTATTATGGCAACCCATAAGGCTTGTGTTCCTGAGTCCTGACTCGGTCCACATTGTCCCATCCGAGTCTTAACCATGAATAAGTTTTCCGCATTGGAAGTCAAGCCGTAGACAATCAGGGATATATTCATGTCAATATGGAGTATTATTCCCTTCAAGAATAAAATAAAAACCTACTTTCATACCATACTTTGACTTAACCCAGGCCACAACTGACTGAAGAATTACAGAAAAATCATACGATATGCACCGAACTCAGATGGATATAAAGACATTAGAACCTAGAACCACAATTTTCATTGATCTTCAGAACAAAAAAATAAATGAAAAGTTCTAAACTGCTACAAAAGTTTCATCACCATGAATTCATTATCCAGAGTGAATTCAATTATAAGTACCATCACTAGACAGCAATTCAATAATAAGGACATATCCCAGTCGGCCTTTTCAGAGGCAAAACTCCCATGGCTGTTAGGTAGCAGCTTCTTGACACCATTCGCGATTAGATGGGACTGAGATAGTTATCAAACCTACCTGTTATCCAATAAAAACAGCGATGTCAGTTTTCTGGCGCTGCAGAATTTTCTCCATGCATATCATTTGTTTTTCTTGCGCGGTGTAACACAGAAGCTATAGAACATCTCACCGGAAAAAGATGCAGTAATCACCTCTAGTGAAAAAAGATAATGTGTTTAATGAATGTATTACACCATCTGGTATTCCTTACACCTAACTAAACAACTAACTAGGCTCAATCTGCTCAGTGGACCTATCGTGTCACAACATGTGCTGATTTTTCAGAATAAAAGAGGTTTTAAAGCAAAACTTTATTTATTAGAATTTTTTTTTTTGATGAATGACAAAAACTAAAACTGTATTCTGTAACTCTTGATCTTGAAGTCGAAAATAAGGATGGCATATATGAGTGAGAAACAAAGAAAATAGCCCATTCAGAGAAGAAATATAAAGTGTAATAATGCAAGAATTTTCCGGTCATTGAAGCACAAACCTGAAACCATTTAATGGAGCAAACAATGATCGATTTTATCCAATTTCAACTGAACTTTTCAGACATTGATATAGCACATATGTATTATAAGAAAAAAATAAAGGGTGCATGCTCTAACACAATCACTATCTATGGCGCATGACCATAGTGCAGAGCATATGATAGCTATTGGAAAGGTAACAATCTGCGCATGATTAATTTAATAAAATAATTAATGAAGAATTATAATCATCCATAGCCATGAGATCATCAAAGTGGTAAACTGCAAGTTCTTATAATGCAGTAAAAGAATGATAGAACCCTGAGGAACAGCCAAAACTGGCAATTCATTATAGAAAAACTGATGATCTATCATAAGCACTATAGGTAAATGTAGTTTAATTCTGATGAAAACACTCTTTTTATTACAAATAGAGTAAAGGCCTGAAAATGTATACCCAAATGCCCAAGAAAGTTCCACAGCTTCATTACTGGTCCAAAAGGACCACAAGTCCAATCAGTATTAAACTCAAAAGCTAGACAGCTGTAACAGTCCCCACTAACAGTTTTAAGAACCAAATTTTTAGACCACTCTGTAGAGCTTTTATTTTTATCTTTTATTCCTAGGAGATTTTGTTTTAAAGATTAATTGGACGTGGACGGGCTTGCATATCCTCAGCCTTAAAAACACTTTCAAAAGAGCAGTGTTCTAGAATTCTACTCACTAGGACCTTCTGACCAGTCAATAACTCTTCATCTTAGTGCAAATGTTCTTTTACCATAATACTATGTTTAAATCCATAGTTTCTAGAAAGTTGGTTTTAAAGTCTTGTGAAACTACTTCCATTCATTGCCTTCTCAATTATCCCATTGTCTTTTTAAAGCCATCAAACTCTATTAAGGCACCTTTCTTTTATACTTCCAAAGGTCTGTGTAGCATATGAACAAAACATCTCAATTGTCTCCCTCATATTTTATAACTGTTAGGGAATTTTTTGGTTCCCTCTTCTTAATTTTGTCATTCCAATCTTCCCACTCATTCATCTCAACATCTTAATCTTAATTATAATTAATTACTTCACCTCCAAAAACCAAAGTTAGCATAACTGCTGTTTTAGAAAAGTTTCTTTTTCTAGTCTCATCAATCAACGTACCTCTTTAACAATTAATATACACTACAAAGCTGCATCTTGTGTACCAAAATTTGTCCTAATTATATATATAAAATCAAGGTCTACCCCTTGTATAACTCCCTGTTACCAGAATCTTCTTTGCATATTCACCAATCGTGCTACCAATAGTTCTCTCTGTCATATATGTCACCAATAATGTCAATACAGCTGCTTGTGACTTGTATCTTTTACAATACCCACCAAAGTGTATATCTAGAAACTCTATCATATACTTTCTAAGTCAACAAATACCTCATGAACATTCCTTCATTTCTCTATTAACTTTTTCATGAATTTTCTAAGAAAATAACTCCAATGGCCGAAGCCCAACTTTTGAAGCCAAATTAGTTCTTAATGATCCTTGTTCCTCATCTTAATCTCTATTCCATCAACTGTCCCAATTTTCACAGTATTGACTCAAAAGTGTGAATGGAACTGGGGGGGGGGGGGGGGAGGAGGGATGCTTTGCCAACATTAAAGGACAGCAATGAAAAAATCTGTTCAATTTTACTGATTCATAGACAATGCAGAAATAGGAGGTGCCTAGTTAATAGGACATCCTAATTTGTGAAGGACTCACTTAGATGCAGTACTATTTGAATCATCGCGGATATAAATATCTGCATTATAAAGTTTAGTAAGTAAAGTTTTGCGTAACTCAAAAATGTTTGACCATATTCTCGAACATCACTAATTGCAATTAACTAGTGTTTTGTCCACCAAAGAGGTCGGAGAATTTATCAAAACCTACAATACACTACAACATACATTTAAAGCAAAGGAGAGTCCACAAGTTATTGATAAAATTGAGGTTATGTATGAAGTCTTCACTGAGTAATGCAGACTTGAAGAGAAATGTTAATACAGCTTACGCTTAGATAAATCCTGAGGATAGAGTGATATACCCCTTACAAAAATGTGGACCTTTGACAGTAAAATTGCGCAAAACAAACCTCTAGAGTCTAAGCCAAGATTGCCTCCCCACCCCCCCTACCCATAGGCCTGTAAACGAGTCGAGCTGAGTTTTGCCCGACTGGGCTCGTAATCCTTAAGCAAGGCTCAGGCTTGAATTTTAGGGTTCGGGCTCGGCTAAAGCTTGTTAAAATATTTTGGGCTGAAACTCAGCTCGCAAAGAAGTATAGCTTAATCCGAATACATCAATATTATAGTTGATTATTATTATTATATAGAGTATAATATATTACCATGTATGTTTCATATTAATATATAACATAAAATACAAGAATATGAATGCATAGTTTTATATACAAACCAAGCCTAGCTTTAACCAAGCTGAGCCTACCCAAAACACACACACACACAATATTTCTATTTTTTTAGGCACTTTGTTTGTAGTAAGCATTTAAGTGCAAGGTAATCCTTTAATCCCAACATATTCATAAGCATCATTGAAAACAAGAAGAAATAAAACATCAGCCACTTCAGTGTTTCATAAAAAAAAAAAGAAGAAGAAGCCACTTCACAGTGTTGAAGTTACAAGTTTTGCAATTGAACGTGTTCGAAGGAGACCAAAGGGCTTATAATGTCTTATTCCCAACATTCCTAAATTATACATTGTGCCGTCTCTTCCGAGGTCCAATCAATGGATAAACAAGAGCACACACACGCACGCACAAACTCAAAACAGAGAGACATACAAACCAAAAAAAAAAAGAAATGAAGGAAACTTGCCTTCTGTGGATGTGCTAGCTTCGTTCGGAAGCTTTGAGACGAGGCAAGCTGATGCAATTGCTGTGTGAACCGGAAGAAGAGAGTTCAAGAACAACGATTCTCGTCTCAACCTTCGACAAGGAAAGAAAACAGACAAAATATATTTAGAAAGAGACGAAGATAACAACAGATTTCAATCTCCAAAGCTTCAAAGATTGTGACTGATAGGAGAAGACGTACCTTGAAGGAGATCGAGGAGGAGAGATTCGAGTCTGTCTAAACATGAAACCGAATTGAATTGATGGGGGTGAACTCGAACCAGAAATGTTAGTAGAATTCTTCGCTCTCCATAGCGTACGAAGGTATGTGGATCTTCTAGCAATGCAAGTTGCCATTTTTTCAAATTTATCTTCCTTCACTCTTTCAATGAACATCAATCAGATCGTAGAACCCAAAAACCTCTGCAAACCCCTAAGCCCTTTTGAGGAGGGGAGCGATGAAGCAACGCACTGCAGCATGCAACCCACTTAAAGAAATAAATAAATTCGATCGATTTGTATCGGTGTCTTGTAGGGTTGCAACATGCAAATGCAACGCGTTGCTTCTTGGCATTTAGCCTTTTTGGTTGTGAAAGATGAAACCGGTAGGTGGAGGTTCGGGTCAGCAACGCACGCAGGCTCCAATCAAGAGTCCGGGTTTTGGTTCGACCAGACAGTTTTTTGGTTTTAATGAACCGGAAAGGCCTCGTGAGCACAATAAAACAAAAAAATTCTTCGTGCCTTCTTTCTCTGTTTGCTTGAACTGTTCGGATAGAACATGTTAGAAATTTCCACAGTAATTCTCCTACCAGTCCAGTCCATTACCAGACCTCTTCCTACCGCTTTTAGCATATTCCTAATACCCAATTCCTTCCTCATCAGAACCCCAACTCCAAACCCTAGAAATTTGAGGAGAAGATATTTGGGTTTCGCAGAGAATGATAATGGGTTCAGCAATGACCTAAAGGAGACGGAAAATGGATACAACGGTCAGGAGGGTTTGAAAAGGGATCGAAGGCCTATTTTCAATATTAAATGGAAGGAGCTGCTTGACCCAGATCCAGATAACATCTTTGCTATTGGATTGACAGGACTCCTCACATGGGCAAGTGTTCAGGTCCTTTGGCAGCTCTTCTTAATCTCCCTTGCTATCCTTGTTGCTGCTCTCAAATACTCCTTCATTGCTGCTCTTCTTGTATTCATCCTTATTACCCTTCTTTGACAGGTTCCTCTCTTTTATTCCTAGTACAGATACAGATTTTTTTTTTCTTTGTTACCATGTTTTCTATTCGAAATTTGATATAGATCTTGTTGGGAACTTGTTTCATCCCCTTTTTGTTGTTTGAATTTTGGTGTGTCGCATGTAAATTGCCATGTTGCAAATTTTTTTTTTTGGGTGTAATTCTCACTCAAGCTGGTATTTTGTCAAGTGAAAATTGAAGAAGCATTTTGGGGGGAAATGAAATAGAAAAGATAAAGCTCACATTTTTCAGGTCTATTTAGACACTAACCATTTAAGTGTTCTTTGTTATATATGAAATCTCAACCTATAAAAGTGCGGGAAAGGTAATGTTATGTGAATATGAGATGAACACCGTTTTGGGGTAGTACTAGAACCCGTCTTAAGAACAAACATAGTTGCGAAAAAACTGCCACAATCATGGGTTATGTAATAAGTGAAATATAAACAGAGAAAATACGAAGAAACGGCCAAACGACATATAAGGGTTTACTTGGTTAATCCAAAACAGGGTTACATCCACGGGGCGAAGACGGTCAAAAGAACTTCCACTTTAAGGGAAGATTACATAGAAATAACAACCAAGCTTAGACCCAAGAGAGAAGCCATACAACCACTCTTCACAAAGATCATATTTCTAGATTCATAAATACACCCTTAATAAGAGCCAACAACAAGGGACAATCATTCCAAGACGATCCAAATGTTCTCCTCAAGAAACAGTTTAAACCCAAGAGCAAAGGGAATTGTACTCTAAACCCTAATAGCATGGCCTAAACAAAGAGCAATAGAATTCCAACCCAAAAACTTCTTAACCTTGGAGAGAGATATATCCCTAAAGGAGAAACCCTAAATATCCATCATCGAGAACTTGCCCTAAGTTATCGTACCCTCTCTCTCTCTCTCTCTCTCTCTCTCTCTCTCTCTCTCTCTCTCTCTCCCTCTGTGCTTAATAACTCTTTTATAAAATCTCCAAATTATATTCCCATTAGGAAACCCAAAATCACTTCTCATAGGAACACATTTTTGAACAAAATACAATTTTTGTAATCGTAAAGAATTATATACAAAACCCTGCAATATTCTATTCCATTGTTCTCCATGTTCCAACCCTCTGATTGCAGATTTAACTCCGTCTTAACAGGTTAAATATTACTTGATGACATGTGTTATGGTCGAGCAATCATCATGGTGTTGAGCAGGGTGGATAGTGTAGCTAGCCAAAAGCAGAACTAGGAAAACCCAATTAGTCTTCCAGAAATTGGGAAGTTGGGAACTTTGAACTATAGATCTGCCCCTATACTGGAATGGAAGAGATCGTGCAACCGAAAGCTCTTTTCTATAGACTGCTTCTCTTCTCTTATAATATTACCCCTTCAGACTCTGAAATGAAACCTAAAACATATGTTATACGCTCAAAATATCACTCCTGCTCTCCTTGCATGTCTGTTCTTCTTCCTAGGACCTCTGTTGTTAAAATCTTACAATTCAATTTGATTTGACCCTAGATCGATTCAAATCAGTGAAAAAATCGGTTTATGTTTGAATCTTACGATTCATAGATTGAATCTTATGATTTATGATTAAATCAAAAGAATCAATCCTATAACACTAAAAAAATGTTCATTTCTTTTTTTACTTGAAAATTTTCGCTTTTTTGGTTTGATCCTTGTTTATATAAAACATAGTACTTTAAAACGATTAAATATGAGTAAAGAAACACAGTTTACTAATTTTAAACAATAAAATCCCTTTTCCTAAGAGAAATCCCAAAAACATACTTCTACTAAAACTACTATGACTCTTATGATTTACAATTCATAATTATGATTCAATTCTAAGTGGTCCCTAACGATTTTCAATTCGATTCACGATTTGACAACCTTGCCTAGGACCACTCATTGGTACCAACCATGCGCTCAAAATAAATTGATTTTTAGATTTTTGAGTTTTTTAATCATTTCAAAATCAGCATGTATATTGCATTAAAATGGGCTTCACTGAGTGGTGAACAATCCTGTTGGAAAGATTATAAGCCAGTGTACCTTATAATCCACACACCACATCAGGTCTTAGTGGAAGGATAACAAGGCAGGGCTCCTTAAACAAAAGAACTGGTATTCTATTTTGGTTTGAGCCTTGGCTTAGACACACACATTCATGTGAACTTGGTTTAAAGCTGTAAAACATAAAAAGAGGAAAAAAAATTAAATATGGCTTGTGCATTCTTTTTATTAAAATTTGGTGAAAAATATCATGTAACCCCTAACGTAATAGGATGAATGAAAGTAGATAAATTTCAAGTGGAGGTTTATTCATCTTTATTGATTAGACTCTCTTACTTCTATTGTTTCATATGATTTATAGGATTTTAGTGCTTTCTATATTGTGTTTCAAAGTTTTATAAACTAATTTGTGTATAAAAGAGGTAATAGATAGATGATGATATTCTTTTTTTTCTTTTTTTTCTTTATTATATCTTCTATATTTTCATAATTTTAAGTTTACACTTCAACAAAATAACTCAAATTTAGAGAATATTCAGCTTTCAACTTTAGAGTAAATTATGGGACTAACCTCAAAACCTTCCTTAGATTTGTTCATGCTTAATTGATGATTTTGCATATGTAATTACACGATTCTTTACATCTTTACCCCTATGAACCTAAACATTGATTAATTCAAACCATTCATCATTAGTACTTTTGTGTCCCAAGGGACGTCAAAATCACAAAAGTTAAATTTTCCTATCTTAAGTTTCTTGTAGTTGAGCTTTCTTAGAAGGAAAGACCTTTGGTGGATCGCTATTGTCTAATTAAGTGGTCTATGTTGTGTAAACTCTAGCACCCTGTTGCTTTAAATTCCATAGGAGCTCGCTAGTGCATGGAAGAATGCAATGGTCATATAGTTTCATGTGCTTTACTTACCTCGACTCTTCCTAGTTTCCCCCTCCTTAGGCTTAGTAAACAAAACTTATGACTGATTTATCTCAGTCATAATTAAAATTCCACTACAGAAGTTAGCTTCATAGTGTTGTACCCAATCATAGGATTGACCTGTTAGTTTGGGTGCCGTGGAGGAGGTCGCAAGATCTAATCCTACTGTAGTATCCTGGTCACTAACACTTATATCACACCGCTTTGTAGGATTGTTCCACCTACTATGATTTCTTGGGCGTGTGAACCAAGTTCCCTTATGAAAGTCAAAAACTCTTAACTCTTCAGTCCATCTTAGAGTTCTCTCATCTTCTTCTTTGTTAAAAAGAGGAAACTTTATTAGCCTTAGCTACTTGAGCTATATAGTTTTGGAGTTTTGATTCTCATAGCATTCACTAACAACAGTAAGTTAAGATAATATGGAAGTTCATCTAGTACAAACAAACTTTGAACACCATATTTGTAGTTAGTAGATCTGCACAGGAGTTGTCTTCTCTCAAGGTGAAGTGCAGCTCCAAAGTCCACTCCTTATTTCAAGGTGTGTCTCTGCTTCACAGTCCAATCCCATGCCATTAAGTCCTTGCACTCTTTTGAGCAACACTAGATTGGGGTTGAGCTCATTCAAGGTTCTCTTGAGAATGTTCACTATCATCAGACTAGCATCAGTTTCTTTTATTAGTTTGGTTTTACCTTTGTTCTTCAATGCCCATAGCTTCACCCTGACATTAGTTTTCGTGCCTATTTTGCAACAAAACCTGCTAACCATGAGCCAATTTCATCTCTTAACAGTATTCCACCTAATTATATAT
>JAUPMG010175933.1:0-10497 GCA_031762675.1 Pachysandra terminalis
TATTCCCTTTTCTTTTGTCTAATTAATTTTCTTAGATTTAACCTGGTAATTTAGTAAATTAAACCCATTCAGTCCTTGAGGTTCGACACCCTCAAAATAACCCTATCTTACGAGGATTCGTTCTACTGCGAGTAGTATATTTTTGACACATCAATTATGATGTGAGGGAAATACTAGGGAGACAATTGCTGCTGACCTCTACTCGAGCCAGGGCTGCGATGTCGTACGTCGACTTCAAGGCTGATAGGGCCGGAGTCATGAATATGGCCCTTATCAACATCATTTCCTTCATTAACTTCGACCTCATATTCGGAGATTGGCATCTCCTCCTCCTGAAAAAGGACTGGAGGACTACCCATAGGACACTGATTGTGCTCGAAAGATGAACTGGTATGACCTATAAGTTGCATCTATAAGACAAAGGGCAAGTAGATCATAGAATCAATCAAAACAAAGGAAGAATTAGGAAAGTATGTGTGCATATATATACATGCGAAGAGCGCTAAAGAAAAACTGTCAGATGATGTTGACATAAAAGGGGACTTACCAATTTTCTAGCAGACATAATAGCCCTCGAAGATACGGCCGAAACCAACTCATTGACAGCCTTAGTTGAGATCTTGCGAACCCCATCCAGAGAGGGATGGATGGCACCCAAAGGCTTTGACACGCCAAACAAAGAATTTCAGTAAAGTTCCGAGGAAGATTGGTTGTTAACAATTTCAAGAAAAATCCTAGGAAGATTGGGTATTGATGATTTCAGCAAAATCCCGATGAGGATTAGCTGTTGATGATTTCAGCAAAGTCCTGGGGAGGATTAACTGTTGATGATTTCAGCAAAATCCTTAGGAGGATTAGTTGTTGATGATTTCAGCAAAGTTTTGAGGAGGATTAGTTGTTGATGATTTCAGAAAAATCCCGAGGAGGATTAGTTGTTGATGATTTCAGCAAAATCCCAGGAGGATTGGCTGTTAATGACTTTAACAAAATCCTGAGGAGGAATAGCTATTGACGATTTCAGCAAAATCCCAAGGAGGATTGGTCCTGTGGAGGATTTATTCCCGAGGATGATCGGTCCTGAGGAGGATCGGTCCTGATGAGGATTGATCCTGGGACTAATTAGGCAGTGCCGCTCCAAGCAACAAAAAAATCTCAATCCCGAGGAGGATGGGTCCCGAGGATGATCGGTTTTGAGGAGGATCGGTCCCAAGAAGGATTGGTCCTGAGGAGGATTGATCCCGAGTAGGATCGGTCCAGAGGAGGATCGGTCCCGAGCAGAATTGATCCTGAGGACGATCGGGCAGTGACACCCTAAGCAGAAAAACATATTGAGAATTAATTTTATCAGTCCCGTGGGACTGCTATAGGCATCAAAGCCCAGGAGCAGGAGGCGTCAAAGGCAGATCCCAATCCTGTGAGGATTGGTACGGGCTTTGGAAGTTGATTCCAAGGCAGATGAGGTGGCGCTAACTAAGCAAAAAAAGATTGAGAATTATTTTTATCAACCTGCTGACTAAGCAAAAAAAAAGATTGAGATTAATTTTATCAGTCTCGTGGGATTGATATGGGCGTCAAAGCTGAGGATCAGGGGGTGTCAAAGGCAGAAACCAATCCTGTGAGGATTGGTATGGGCACCGGAAGCCGATTCCAAAGTGGATGAGGTGGCGTTGACTAAGCATAAAAAAGATTGAAAATTATTTTTTGTCGTCCTGTGGGACTGATATAGGCGTCAAAACCCAAGAGTAAGGGGGCGTCAAAGGCAGATCACCATCCTGTGAAGATTGGTACGGGCGCCGGAAGCCGATGCCAAAGCGGATGAGGCGGCGCTGACTAAGAAAAAAAAAAGATTGAAAATTATTTTTATTAGTCTCGTGGGACTGATATAGGCGTCAAAGCCCAGGGGGTGTCAAAGGCAGATCCCAATCCTGTGAGGATTGTAAAAGCGTCAGAAGCCGATTCCAAAGCGGATGAGGTGGCACTGACTAAGCAAAAAAAAAGAGATTGAGAATTATTTTTATCAGGCCCATGGGACTGATATAGGCGTCTTAACCCAGGAGAAGGGAGGTGTCAAAGGCAGATCCCACTCCTGTAAGGATTGGTACGAGCGCTGGAAGCTGATTCCAAAGCGGATGAGGTGGCGCTAATTAAGCAAAAAAAAAGATTGAGAATTATTTTTATCAGTCTTATGGGACTGATGTAGGCCTCAAAGCCCAGGACCAGGGGGCGTTAAAGGCAGATCCTAATGTTGTGAGGATTGGTACGGTTGCCGGAAGGGGATTCCAAAGCGGATAAGGTGGCGTTGACTAAGCAACAAATTAGAGAGATTGAGAATTATTTTTGTCAATCATGTGAGACTGATATAGGTGTTAAAGCCTAGGAGCAACGGGGAGTCAAACACATATCCCAATCCTGTGAGGATTGGTATGGGCGCTTGAAGCCGATTCCAAAGCGGATGAAGTGGCGTTGACTAAGCCAAAAAGAAGAAGAGAGATTGAGAATTATTTTTTTAGTCCAAGGGGACTGATATAGGCGTCAAACCCAAGGACAAGGGGGAGTCAACAACAGATCACAATCCCAAGAGGATTGGTCCCGGCGCCAAAGGTCGATTGCCAAACGGATGAGGTGGCGCTAACTAAGCAAAAAAAAGATTGAGAAATATTTTATCAGTCCAGGAGGACTAATATAGGCGTCAAACCCAAGGAAGAGGGAGGGTGTCAACAGCAGATCACAATCCCGAGAGGATTGGTCTTGGTGTCAAAGGCCGAGTCCCAAAGGGATGTGGTGGTGCCAAAGCAAAAGAAATACATTTATAAAAAAGAGTATTCTATCAATGCCTATTCCCAAGAGAGGCAAACAATGCACTCCAATGATGATCGTCATGTTACGACATAACCATGCCAATAATCGCAAATTGATCTTCATGGTCTAGGGGATTGAAATGTAAATATGACAAGTGGTATGGGAAAATAGCCCAATAATAGACTGACGCGAGTCAGGATTATGAACGACACGTAGCAAGGTCCCCACCAATACCTATGGGTAGAACCCTCAAGAACTTCCTAAAGAAGAACTCTGGTCGGTTCAAGGAATCGGTTGAAGGAGTATAGAATCGGTACACGGGTATAGAGAGAGAAGGTAGTGCGCAACCATGATGACTCTTTACATGGCTTAAAACACAAGATGATCAACACACTCACTATGAACATATGATGAAACTAATTTCAACAGATAGTCCACGGCGGGATGCCGGACCACCACGGCGAGATGCTGACATAGAGGTGCGCCTCATATTCACCAAAGAGATGCGTTTAGTTGAACACGTCAATATGAATTTACACCTAAGGGAAGCGACCTCCTTGGAGGTTGTAAGACGTCGATACTTCATGGCGGGATGCTAACATAGAGGTGCGCTTCACATTCACCAAAGAGATGCATCTCAGTGAACACGTCAATATGAATTTACACCTAAAGGGAGCGACCTCCCTAGAGGCTGTAAGACGTCGACATCAATATGAATTTACACCTAAGGGGAGCGAGCTCCCTGGAGGCTGTAAGACGTCAATACTCCACGATGGGATGCTGACATAGAGGTGCGCCTCATATTCACCAAAGAGATGCGTCTCGGTGAACACGTCGATATGAATTTTGCACCTAAGGGGAGCAACCTCCCTGGAGGTGGCAATGGGTTGGGTTGGGTTGGATTCGACCCGTTTACCAACGGGTCAGAAAAACCAAAAACCCGAATCCAACCCGCCTATGAAGGGGTCGAACCCGCCAACCTGTTTAAATTTTAATTAATTAACTAATTATTTATTTATTTTAATTTTAAATTAATAAAATTGTAACTCATCCTATTTAGCATTATATTTTTAATAAATATAATTAAATAATAATAAACGGGTCAACGCGGGTTGGGTCAGGTTCGACCCGTTTACCAACGGGTCGACATAATCTAAACCCGAACCCAACCCATTTAATAAACGGGTCGATCCTAACTCGTTTAGTCGGGTCGGGTTGGCGGGTTGGGTTGTAAATTGCCAGCTCTAAAGCTCCCTGGATACTTTAAGACGTCAATACTCTACGGCAGCATGTCGGTACATACCTTCGTCTAAAGCGAAGCTTAACAATGTATGAGGTGATACATACCTCGTTGTAGAGCGCAGCTCAATGATGTAGAAGGTGATAGATACCTCCGTCTAGAGTAAAGCTCGAATGACGTAAAAGGCAATACTACCTCTGTCTAGAGTGAAGCTCGAATGATGTTGAAAGCAATACTACCTCCGTCTAGAGTGAAGCTCGAATGATGTTAAAGGCAATATACCTCTGTCTACAGTGAAGCCCAAATGATGTTGAAGGTGATTCATACCTCCTTCTAGAGTGAAGCTCGAATGACGTTGAAGTTGATACATAAAGAGATGAGTCTCTATACTCCATGGCGTGATACCAATACTCCACAGTAGGATGCTGACTAAGAGATGCATCTCTATACTCCATGGTGGGATGCCAATACTCCCCGGTGGGATGCCGACTAAGAGATGCATCTCTAGAGTCCATGCCGCACCAATGCTCAAGGGCAGTGATCGGTGCACGGTGACAATGTTAGTTAAACTATACCATGACCATGCCAATATCTTGAAAATAATCGTCATGGTCAGGGGGACAAAAATGTAGATATAAAAAATGGTAGGGGTAGATATCCCAATGATAGACTGACGCATGTCAGGACTATGACGAACACGTAGCAAGGACCAATTGATTTCCCCGGGTAATACCCTCGGGGATTTAATGAATGAGAATCTGAGTTGGTTCGGGGAAAGTAGAAATGAGAAATGGATATGGAGTAAAGGTAGTGTGCTACCACAATGAGTCTTGACATCGCACAAGCCATGAGGCGACCAACACATTTACGATGATTACACACACCAAAGCTAATATCAACCTGTACCTTACAGTGGGATGCTGATTAAGAGATGCGTCTCTATACTCCACGACGAGATGCCGACTAGGAGATGCATCTCCATACTCCACGGCAGGATGCTGATATTTCATGATAGGATACCAATGGTCACATAAGGGATGCGTCCCGATGATCACATACCTCCGTTTAGAGAGAGTCTCAAAGACGTAGAAGGTGATACATACCTCCGTCTAAAGAGAGTCTCAAGGATGTAGAAGGTGATACATACCTTCGTCTAGAGAGAGTCTCAACGACGAAGAAGGTGATACATACCTCTGTCTAGAGAGAGTCTCAACGACATAGAAGGTGATAAATACCTCCTTCTAGAGAGAGTCAACAACGCAGAAGGTGATACATACCTCCGTCTAGAGAGAGTCTCAACGACGTAGATGGTGATACATACCTCTGTCTAGAGAGATCCTCAATGACATAGAAGGTGATACATACCTCCGTCTAGAGAGAGTCACAACGACATAGAAGGTGATACATACCTCTGTCTAGAGGAAATCTCGATGACATTGAAGGTCATACATACTTCCGTCTAGAGGGAACCTTGATGATCTAGAAAGACTAATAGTCTCGAAGTTACTAAAGTTCAAGAACCTCGAAACTACCAAGACTAATAGCCTCCGTCTAGAGGGAACCTCGATGACGTAGAAGGAATGCCTCCATCTAGAGGGAACCTCGATGAAGTAGAAGGAACGCCTCCGTCTAAAGGAAAGCTTGATGACGTAGAAGGTCACACACAGTCTCGAAGGTACTAAGGTTCGAGAACCTAAAAAGTACTAAGACTAATAGCCTCCATCTAGAGGGAACCTTGACGATGCAGAGTGTCACATAAGGTCGAAGGTTCTAAGGCTCAAGAACCTCGAAAGTACTAAAACTAATAGCCTTGGTGGAGCCAAGACTAGACAATCTCAACGACGCCAAGGCTAAACAGCTTTCATCACCACTTATATCTACTGATCACCAACGATCATATTGTGGTGTCATGAGCGTGACATACAGGGGGACTCGCCAATCTCTTGTCATGTCATCAACTACATGCCGTGTCATGGTTTTCAGTGGTAAACATGTAATTTGTCAATATGACTCGGGATTGGTCCACCTAAGCAACTGGGGTAATTAATGCATGTTAGCTTAAGTTAGCATTTTAACACCATTAGAAATGGTTTAACGGAATGCTAACTTTCGTTATCTTTCTCCAAAATTTTATAGATAGCGGCTCACTTTCCTTGAAAAGGGGGATGATAAGAAGAAAAGATGACAACAAGGGAACTGCTAACAATATTCCCAAACCTTGAACTACGTCTGACTAGATCCTTGTTTGGGTACGTAGGCAGCCTGCAAAAGATTCATTCATAATCTCAATTAGAGCCATAAGGGTTGGAGAATCTCTAACACCTTGACCCATTATTTCCCTTAGTCTTACTCGACCCGTGCTAAACGTTCACTTTGGTTTATTCTTTGATTCTTCTAGAGACATGATACAGTCACTAGTTGATTTAGGTTCCCGTTGATCAGTAATCCTACCGTTTGTGACTTCTTCACAAAACCACCCACTACAGGTTCAAATAACATAAAGTGAATGAAATGAATTAATCAAGATTTGCACAACTTGAAATACTTCCCTTTTCCTCCAATTTGTTCAGCTGTGAATACCTTACCATTTTTTCTTCTAATTTTTAAAGTATTTTATTTGATTGCTATTTTTTTTTACTTTTCTTATTGATTTTTTCTTAAATGCCTAACATTTATTGTCCTTCAAATCTTTTCAATTGTTTCCTAGATTCACCCTCGAATCTTGCTTCTCTGCCCTAGTGTGGCGTGACCAATCTCGGTCGAGCTAGGTTAAAGAAAGAAAATATAAGGCTCAATAAGGGTTAAACTAGTATTTTATGATTTGAAGTTCAAATGAAAAATGATCTCTAATCCTTTCAAGAAAAAATTTAATATCCTTTAATTGAATCTGAGTTTGATTAGTTCAAGAATATCTTCTTTATCCATTTTACAAGAATTAGAGCTCCACCAGACATATTTTCATCTCAACATATGATCCTTCCCAGTTTTTCTTGAACTTCCCATGAAGGTCTTCTTGATGTGGAAATCATCTTCACTACTAAGACCCTTGCCTGGAATTTCAATGCGCCCACCTTTCTTTTCATATACTTTGACCATATGCTTTTGCTATAGTTGTCTATGGTAATAACACCTAAATGTTTTTTTCTTCAATTAAAGTCGGGTCTAACACATTCAACTTCTTTCAACTCTGTTTCTACTAGGGCTCGGAAGGTCAGGATTTTGACTTCAACTTATCAAGAGTACAAAATTGTTCTGGATGACACTATTCAATGGTACTCTCAGAAGAATTGGTAGCTGAGCTTTCTTCAGATTCATGCAGTAAGCATCTTGCTACTTTCAAGGCTTCAAACTTCATGCAAAATTAGTGATCTATGGCCAACAGGATTTGTATCTCTCGTTGATAAATCTTGACACAACGAATTAAAAACATCTATATACAATCATTTTCTTTTTTCACCCAAAAGGTAATAGAGCTCCGATTTTCACCTTCCATTAGGTCCTTCCAATCACCAATTTATTGATCATAATCTCTTCAATGTTGGATTGCACACTCTTTGTTTTTTCATTGAAAAACAAAATCATTAGACCATCAAAATCATATAAAAGAAATGCAGATGACCCCATCTCTTCCTTCCATTGTTTTGAACCTTCATAAATTATCAACTTTCTCGAGGTTGAAGGCTCAATAAAGTGCTAAACCTCGAGAAAGTAGACACATTCTGAAGTAACCATTTCAAGGCAAAATAGTGTACTCCAAAGTTCATCCATCTTATTGCATGTAAGATTAGTGGACGTTGATTGCTTCAATGGTCTTTGGCCTATATAATAGGTATTACCTGAAATAACAAACTAACATTCTCCACAAAAAGGTAAAATGATTATGTGGTTGGAATGCCTTTGTTATATGCCTTGTGAATTATCTTTTTATTAGCACCATGTGATATAAATGAGCCCTAGATTAACAAAATGATGACAACATGCATACCTAAAAATGCATAAATGCATACTCTTCGACCCTGGCTCAGAGATCAAACGAATGCACGATCATGTTATAAGCTCAAATTACATGATATAATGAATGTATGCAAATGAGATGTCCTAGTTAAACTAAGTGTCACATACCAATCTAGGAAATGTCATTAAACTTCCTTAGAATTGTCAATGTAACTCTCACTCCTTTCTCTAGAGGTGGCTCAGCAGTATAGATCATAAACAATCAATAATAATTCTAACAAATAATAATAAACATTAATAAGGAGACTAATTAAGTTAGACGAGTTCAACTAACGATATGAAAGAACAATGAGACTTCTACCCAACTGCTCTCAACTAGCGGAACTATCCGAGAAATCATCCAGGATCTGAAAATATTAAACAACTTATGTGAGTTGAAAGCTTCCAAGGTATTTACTCATAAACACACTGCATGAAAATAAATAAAGAGTATATAATAACTGAATAAATATTGGAAAATATCTAATTATAAATTCAATATATAAAACAATGCCACATAATGAAGCTATCTTCCAAACTCACATGGTCAGTCACAATGCATGGAAGTCCTCTTAATCAGTTGACTATATGATGCAGGATGCTTTGTGGTAACATGAAAGTCAAATGTCTCACACACAAGACAATCACACAATTCATACACAAGAAAATGATATGTATGTTGTTAGTACTCGTACAATGTATGTTATGCTTGACCCACCAATCAACCCCCACGGTGTCTTCGCGAACCACATGGACCAACACTGGGAAATTGAGTTGAATGTATTCTATGTGTACATCGTAGTTTTGGGACTTTCAACCCATGAGGTACAATTCCCCATTTTATATTTTTGTCAGTAGAACATATCCAAGCCATCTTCTCAAGATGAACTTCATGAACATACAAGTACAGATTACCAATAGTGGGTCACTCTAATTCAAACTCTGATAGTCTGCTATCAATTCATGGCCTATTGGAGATCTATCACATTACATGGTACATATCAGTACCTTCCACAATCTGCATACTCAGGTGCTCCAACCTAACATAAACACAACCATCCAGGCTAGGTTGTCACAATGCAACTCAGGTATATTGATTTCCATTATTAATGCAAGTCACACCAAACATAACATATCATGATCAGATGCATATAATTCAACCAGAAAACACATGAGATACATTCTCATGATCTAATACTAACCATCCATGCTAGTTAGTCACAATGCAACTCAGGTATATTGATTTCCATTATAAATGCAAGTCACACCAAACATAATATATCATGATCAAATGCATATAATTCAACCAGAAAACACATGAGATACATTCTCATAATCTAATACTGTAATCATTATACCTTACGGGGTATACAACACACTTATGCATTAATATATATATATATATACACACACACACGTAAATATATGCATATATGGCAGATATTCATCCTTATTTATAAACACATAGATGTATTATCGTAGGGCCATCATCCCACTAGTGCATAATCACATCCACACATCATTGGAAGCTAATATCAATCATATCCACACAATCCTAGCATTCATACATCATAAGCAACTCGAGATGATGCCTCACTTATCATTCATGATATTGACTTAAGAACTAGCATATAAGAACACATATCATTGCATGGTAACAATTCATTGTAGGAATAGTATAACAAGTTATCAGATAATAATTGAGTCATAATATGAATGATTGGGAAACTCCGTTTTCACTGAACAATGTTCCTAAGCTAACTTCAATGCTTAGGTAGACCTTAGGTAGGGGTATGGGTATACCTAACTTCTCAATGTTTGATCAAATACTACAAAACTCTCCCAATAGGTACAACTAGGTGTTTTGGTCAAGTCCACATTCATTGCGGCCTGACCTATACTCTCGGCACACCCTTCAGGAAGGTTGTTAACATGCTTAGAAAATCAAAGGTGTGGGGGAATCATCTACCCTTCTAGGTGTGGGTCCCTATAGACCTAATTAGATTGGAAGCGATTTAATTTTCCCTAGTGTTGAGGCTTTGACATACCTCGGGGTCTGCTGAACCTCCTCTGGACATCTGCCTAAATTTGATCTTTGGTGGACCCTCGGTTTACCGAGGATGTCTCAGCAATCTAACTCGAGGACCACCTATAGGTCTACAATTCTCGGCAAGGTCTCGATTTACTGAGGGTTTCTCAGCAACCTAACCTGAGAATCCTCTGTGGTGCCTGTTAGCTTCGGTAGGCCGTTTGGCATACTGATGGGTCTGTCAAAGTAGGAATTTGCATCTATGAAGGTGTTTATCTCCCACCTGGGTTGTTTAGGGTCTTCTAAACCTTTGTATTGTGTTCAAATTGTAGTGACCCGGATCATTAATAGGATATTCCCCTAAATTAATATGAGTTAATTATAATTAATAACATGGTATTAGTTGAATTAAATAAGATTAAGGGTGTGTTGATGA
>JAUPMG010175944.1:0-10496 GCA_031762675.1 Pachysandra terminalis
TATTTTACGCCTTGCTTTTTAGGTTCTTGGTGCTCACCTTGCGCGCCTTTTATCCTTTATGTATTTGTATCGTTTTGTCTCTATTAATATATTGTTCGTTATCTATCAAAAAAAAAATTGACTGATCTCTCCATCAATTAGATGTTAAAAATACTTTTCTACATGATGACCATGAAGAGGAAGTATACATGGAGCAACCTCTTGGATTTGTTGCTCAAGAGGAGTATAAGAAGGTATGTAAGTTGAAGAAAGCTATTTACGAGCTGAAGCAATCACCAAGAGCGTGATCTGGGAAGTTTACTTCAGCTGCTATTTAGTTTGGCTTAGAGTAATGTGCAGTGAATCATTATGTGTTTAGTTGATTGTCTGCTGCAGCTCACATTATATTAGTTATTTACGTTGATGATATTATTATTACAGGTGATGTCGAGGGTATACAAAATTTGAAGAGTTTTCTGCAGTAACAGTTCCATACTAAGGATCTTGGTAAACTTCGGTATTTCTTGGGTATTGAAGTAACCAGATCAAACATTGTATCTCCCTTTCTTAACATAAGTATGTGTTGGATCTTCTAGAAGAGAGGCTTACTAGGGTCTGGACCCGTTGATACTCTCATATGTATCCTAATGTTAAATTATGGTCAGATCAGTGAGATCTATTGGAAGACCGAGGAAAGCATAGAAGATTGGTTGGTAATTTGAATTATCTAACAGTGACCAGACCTGAAATTTACTTTGTTGTTGGAGTTGTAAAGTCAGTTTATGGAACCACCTCGATATCCACATTGAGAGACAGTGATCCGCATTATGAGATAACTCAAAAGAGCTCCTGGGTGTGGTCTTTTATTCATGAAACATGGATATTTGAAGGTTGAAAGATTTTCAGACATCGATTGGACTTGTTCCCCATCTGATAGGAGATCTACAACAGGTCATTGCACTTATTTTGGTGGTAATATTGTGTCTTGTAAAAGAAAGAAACAAAGTGTGGTGGCAAGATCAAGTGCAGAGGCAGAGTATCGAGCTATGGCACATACAACCAGTGAGATAACTTGGTTAAAACATTTAATGGCTGATATTGGATTCAAAGTTCACCTACCTATAAACTTGTTCCGTGATAATGAAGCTGCAATTCATATTGCCACCAATCCAGTGTTCCATAAAGGGTGAAGCATATAGAAGTGGATAGCCATTTTGTTTGAGAGAAAATTCTAAGCGGTGACTTATGTACCCCATTTGTGAAGTCTGAAAACAAGTTAGCTGATTTGTTTACCAAGTTTGTGAGTAGGGCAAGAATGAATTTTATTTATACCTAGCTGGGCCTATACAATGTATATGCGCTAGCCTGAGGGGGAGTGTTATAAGATTATATGTAAGGGCAGTTTTAAGTAGGGATATTTTCATCTTTCAACTTATAACTTAAAATTATATAAAGGAGAAAGGGAGGCCAACCAGTTAGGTTGACTCATTCTTTTCTCTTCCCATCCTTCACTTCTTTCTCTCTCTTACTTCTAACCCTACATTATTTACAATTACTTTCCAAAAGAAACTAAAATTATTTTTCTCGTCTTTTTTGATATAGCATTTATGTTGTAGAAGGACCTTGTTCTTTTCCCCAAGCTGTTTTTTCTTCTGCCGTCCTTCTCGGACAGCATATGTTTGTATCCATATTCACTTTTCAGTCACTTATATAGCATAGGGTGCTATCTATAAAGATATTGTTTATTGTGAGTTTGAGTGTATTGTAAGTCCGGGGGTAATGTGAGTGTCTACTTGGGAAACTGTTGTAAAACATTATGTGATAAAGCCCCTGTAAGTTTCTTTTGTCTTTTTTTTTTGAATTTACTTTGTACTTGTCATTGATATATATATTTCTGGATCAAGGAGTACTGCATTGATGGAGAGCCAGGTTTACTGAGTCTCACTAACAGCACTTGGCCTAGCATCACAGCCACCTGTTGCCAAATCTAGTCCGTTCCCGAAAACCTGAGGCACATCTGTGGCAAAGTATATATATATATAATGTTGCTATTCATCAAAAATAAATAAAAAAATAAAAACTAAGATACAACCACTACAGCTTCTAGATATCTAGACAACCTATATCCCAAAATGAAACAACAGAAATCTGGATCTTAAAATTTGACTCGTATAAACCTCTACAGATGGCATCTACAACTCTTTCAAATGTAAAATATTTCTTCACCCCAAAAGTTCCAACTCAGAAATCTCCTTGCCAAAGATAACAACCCTTCTAATGGGTCACCTTTTGCTGGAACTTTTCCAATCATATAAATAACTCCGTTAATACTATTGGTGGTATTTCACAAATCTTATCAAGCATAGCTTGGATTTATGCTTGAAGGGTTGCATCATCTATAATTTAAGGTAATTTAATGGCTTTGTCTGGATGTTACTCCAAACATGAATAGTTTCTTATGCACAATGGCTTTCTGTGGATATAATTGTTAGCTTGAGCATGGATAAGGTTGGTGGAAAACTTCTAATCACTTGTCCAATGAAGAAAAGGATTGTTTTAGTGACTTTTACAGATTAGCAAATGATATCATCTACAGTGTATGAAAATTACTCAGTTTCGGAAAGTCATAGCTGAGCGATAATATCAAAAACACATCTAACATGACTGCAATATTTGATAAGAAGTTCAATTATTGCGACCCTGTAGCAAGAGCTACAGACGAATTTTCCATTCTTGATACAGGTTTCATTAATGCTGGTTTTACTGCATCTAAATTGTGATGTAATAACATGTAAGGGATAATCGCATAAGGGCTCATTTAAACAGGTTACTTATCAATTCCCACTGGTCTTTACCATCAAGTTTTCAATTTCGATTTCACCAAAGGGGCCAGGCAAAATTTCTCCGAAATGGCGGAATATTTTGCCAATTTGGAGAAATATTAGGGAAATGTTGGGAAAAAAAAGGAATTTTAATTCCAAACTTTTTCAGGGTTTAAATGGGAGTAAAATACAACAAAAAGACCTAAAATATGAAAAGAAAAAGGCTAACATATGCATTAACACGTGTAGGCAAGTACTGATACGCGTAGGGGGAATTCAGAGAATTTCCCTTACTTTTGCCGACCCCAACTAGTTGGGAAAGGCATATGATGATGATGATGATGATTAAAATTCAGTTTTATCACAAATTTTCTAAATGTTAGCATTATTTATGCATAATATATAATTTTTTAGTATAATATGTAGTTTTTAATTAATATTTAAAACTAAAAAGTAAAAATGGATCACAAGTAGTGATCTAAATATGTACAAAAAACAGTAACACTCTACAACATATATCTGAAGAAAGAAGAAAACAAACAAACAAAATACATGGGTCTAGCATGAACTAAACTACTCCGAATATCTGACTCACTCCTCCCTAATCATCTCCTCCTCTGGGAGTGTGCAGGGTAATTTTCCATCGGCTAAAGGGTTATGTCAGTAGGACCCGTTAGAGCCCCTGCTGTTCACATTGGTAGGAGATGTCTTCAGTTTTTTCATGACCAAGGCTGAAGAGATGAGTCTAATCGCAGGATTCAGGGTAGGTAGAGACCTAGTGTCCGTTTCCCACCTACAGTTTGCAGATGACATGCCCTTGTTCTCAGAAGTATATGAGGTGCAGGTATATTGGATCAAATCCATAATCAATTGTTTTGAGATGGAATTTGAATTGAGAGTCAACATGGAGAAAAGTAGCCTAGTAGGGATTCAAATGTATCAAGCTCGTATTCAGATATTTGCAGATGTCTTAGGTTGTTGGGTTAATCCATCTGTTATTTAGGCCTCCCTTAGGTGATAATCCTCGTAGCACTAACTTTTGGGCCCTAATCATTGAGAAAATGGAAAAGAGATTAGCCACTTGGAAGAGGTCCTATCTATCTCTAGGGTGAGGATTACCTTGATGACATGCTCTTGTTCTCAGAAGCAGCTGAGGTACAGGTTTATAGGATCAAATCCATAATCAATTGTTTTGAGATGGAATTTGGATTGAGAGTCAACATGGAGAAAAGTAGCCTAGTAGGGATTCAAATGGATCGTATTCAGATATTTGCAGATGTCTTTGGTTGTCGGGTTAATCCATCCGTTATTTAGGCCTTGTTGGAATGTGTCCCGCATCGCCTGGACTTGCCCCGTCTGTGCTGGTTATAAGGTGCCAGTTCCTCTCTTCTTAATACCTAGGTTTTAAGGAGTTGAATGGGCTGGGCTTTTCAACTTGGTATCAGAGCTTGGTTGGGTTTGTTGTCTGGTGTTGTCCGGCTGTTGTGGTTCAGGGGGGTGTGCTGGAATGTGTCCCACATCGCCTGGCTTTTCCCCGTTTGTGCTGGTTATAAAGCGCCAGTTACCCTCTTCTTAATACCTGGGTTTTAAGGAGTTGAATGGGTTGGGCTTTCTTCAACTCATTAGACTTAGCTGCATGTGCTTGTACTTCTTTACAATATTTAATTACTCAATCAGGTGAAAATGAAAATTAAGAATAAAAAGGGAAAAAGAAAAACAAGTACCAAGGAGGCAAAAACCTGTTTTTTTATGGGTCATATTGTATAAATGAAAACATTAACCGTCATAATATTAGATATGCACCCTCATTATCAAATTAACAAACTAGCATAGCTCACCTTAATTAAGGTTGGCGTTGGCAAATCGACCGGATCCATTCCATCCCCCATATAAGTACACATTAGTGAAAAAGCAGCTCGGTCATAAAATGTGTCCTTCCTTGTAATGAGAAAGGAAGACGTTAGGAAATCTTGAGTGGAAGCGACCAAAATTTCTCCATTTTTTGGGGTACATAAGTTATTTGCTACCTGCATAACAATTAAAGACTTCAAAGCAGATCAATTTGCATGATAAGAATAAATAAAGACAATTTGATAAGACGAGCAGTCTGTGATTAAGAAAAAACCATTATATATTTTAAATTTTGATGATTTTTACTATTGTAAAGAGAAGAGATGAGAAGAGAAAAAGAGTAGAAAGAAACGAAGAAGAGAGAAGTCAACTTAATTGTGTCGACTTCTCGTTATATTATATATAAATTTCTTTAAATCATGAAATTATAGAACTGCCCTTTGTATGGGTCAACATTCTAATAGACCATATAACACTCCCACTCAAGGTGGAGCATATACATTGTATAGGCCCAGCTTGTTACAAATGAAATCAATTCTTGACCTTCCCACCAACTTGGTAAATAAATCAGCAAGTTGATTTTTAGAAGTCGTAAACGGAGTACAAATATCGCAACTTTGAATTTTCTCTCGAACAAAGTAACAATCTACTACAATGTGCTTTGTCCAGTCATACAATACTGAATTTGTAGCAATATGAAAAGCAGCTTTAGTATCACAGAAAAAATTCATAGGTAAATGGATCTTAAATCCAATTTCAAACAATAAATGCTTCAATCAAATCAACTCACTAGCATGGTTTCAAGGATCGGGCGATACCGGTCCGGACTGGGACTAGACCATACCGATCCGGTTCCAACCAACAATACAAAGGAAGTATCGCTGGGTCATGGACCGGCGGTCTGGAGACCGGTTCCGGCGGTTTGACGACCGGTCCCACCAGTACTGCCGGTCCGGCGTCTAGTACCGCCGGTCCGGTGACCGATACAGCCGGTCCTGCAATCCGGCGACCGGTCCCGCCGGTCCAGCGACGATCTGAAATTTTTTTCAAATTTTTTTCAAATTTTTTTTTTCTGTACCAGATCCGAACCGGTCTGTACCAATCCAGACCAAAACTGGACAGGATCTGTCCGGCGACCGGTTCCGGTCTTTAAAACCTTGCTCACTAGACATATGAGCCATCTCCCGATATTCCGCTTTTGCACTTGAACTAGCTACCACATTCTACTTCTTGCTTGTCCAAGATACTAGATTACCACCAAAGAAAGTACAATAACCTGTAGTCAACTTCCTATCTAAAGGAGTTCCTGCCCAGTCAGCATTTTGAGAAACCTCCAACATTCAAATGACCATGTTTCTTAAACACGAGACCACAAACCAGTGCTCCTTTAAGGTATCTCACAATGCGACAAACAACTCCCAATGTAGATATCGAGGAGACTCCATAAAATGGCTCAGAACACTGACAACAAAAGATGTATCTGGTCTAGTAACAGTCAAATAGCTGAGCTTACCAACCAATCATTTGTACCTCCCTGGGCCTTCAAGTAAATCTCCTTGATCTGCACATAGCTGATATTCAAATCCATATGAGTACTAACAGGTCTAGAACCTAACAGTCCAATTTCTTTCAAAAAAAACCCAGAACATACTTAGAGTTGTGAAACAGAGATTCCAAAACTCTACCGGGCTACCTCAGTGCCCAAAAAATACCAGAGCTTATGAAGATCTTTAGTATGAAATTGCTGCTGTAAGAAATTTTTCAAACTTCGAATACCTTCAGCATCATCACCCGTAATAACAATATCATCAACATAAACAACCAAAACAATACAACTAGCAACTGATGTACGACTGAAGACAGAATGATCAACTACACATTGATATAACCCAAACCTTATAACTGTGTCACTAAACCTCCCAACCCATGCTCGAGACTATTTCAACCCATAAATAGCCTTTTTAAGTTTACACACCATCTTATACTCCCCCTGAGCAACAAAACTTATAGGTTGCTCCATACACCTCCTCTTCAAGATTTCCATGCAATAAGGTATTTTTGACATCTAATTGATACAATGGCCAATCAAGATTAACAGCTAGATATAATGACACGAATAGATGGCAACTTGGCAACTAGGGAGGTCTCAAAATAATCAACTCCATAAGTCTGTGTATATCATTTTGCTACTAAACATGATTTTAAATGTTCGACAGTACCATCAGGTAAGTACTTAATAGTGAACACCCAACGACACCCCACAACAGTCTTACCAAGAGGAATAGAAACAAGTTCCCATGTACCATTGGATTTCAGGGCAGACATCTCATCTTCCATAGCAGCTCTCCAAACTAGATGAGATAAAGCTTCTGAAGCAGATTTAGAAATAGAAAGTACTAACAATGATATGAGGAAACAACGATAGGAAGGAGAAAATGTTGAGTAAGACACAAAATAAGAAATGGTATGAGAAGTGGTAGATCGCTTACCTTTCCGTATTGCAATTGAAAGGTCTAAATCTGAGATAGGATCTGTAGACTGTGAAGAAGAGGATGGAGGTACAGATTCTGGCCTTGGATCAGAAGTTGACCTTGGAGCTCCACTCTTAGATCGTCACACATACACTTGCAAATCAGATTTATTTGTCTCGTTTGTAGGAGGTACACCAGAAACATCAAGAGGAATAGGTAAAGGAGCAGAAGTAGATGAATCAATAGGAGTATAATCAAAGGGCTCGAAACTAGAAGCTCCATCAGAAATATGCAGTAGACTCAAAAAAATGTAACATCAGCAGACACAAAATGCTTGCGCAGAATAGGACTATAACATTTATACCCTTTTCGAGAACGAGAATAACCAAGAAAAACACATTTCACGGCCCGTGGATCTAACTTATCAATATTTGGATCATATTACAAATAAAACAAACACATCCAAAAATGCAAGGATCTAATGGAAAGGTAGAAACATTTGAAAATAAGATAGAGTGTGGTAACTATTCTCCAAGAATTAGCGAAGGTAATCGATTAATAAAGAAACATACAGTGAAAACAAGATCACTCCAAAAAATCTTAGGCACACTCATATGGGTTAGTAATGCAACAGCCGAGAAAATTAGATTGTTTCCTTCCTCCATTTTTCTCAAGACTACAGAGATAGAGTAACTGCCCATAATACTCTCCATCTTCTGAAAAGGTTGTGATTTCCATGCAATTAGAACAACAACACCCCCCGCCCTAACTCCTAAAGTCAATATTCCTGATAGGTCATACTTCCAGAAGTATTGCATTATTTGACTCATCCATTTTAGTCTCTTGAAGAAAAATAACTTCAGGCCTCCATGTCTCCAATCCTACTCCCATCATAATCTTTCTATCCCTTAGTTTAAACTTTAAACCCATAACATTCCAAGATGGTATTTTAATCTTCATGACGAACCCTACACCGTTCCCCTCCCTTTCCTTTATATGCTACTCCTACCTCCTGATTCACCAATGTTTTCATTTAAGGTCCAAGTTAGTTTTTGTAATTCCCTCACTTGTCTCGAGACTCTCGACCAGAGTTAATCGCTCCTTTATGTTGTTTTTCAATGGCCACAAATAAGGCTTTGACTTCCACCTTAGAACCAATACAAGATACCCCCATGAACTTGCTACACCCCATAACTTTCCTAATAACCCAGTCTGAAACATATGTTGGAAGCCCAAAACTAGCTGCACCTTGAGGAAGGGAGGTGTCAGACTTGGATGGGGTGGTTATTATCACTTCCAACAAAGTCATAGAGAGTAGATATACAATAGAAGAAGAGGATTATATTAGGACCATGTGATAAGAATGAGTGTTTTCAGTTCCTCTCAAGATATATCCATCTTTTCCATTTTCTTTTTTTTAATGAATAAACAGCAATTCATTAATCAGAAAATACAACAGTACAACAGCCACCTTTTCCTCGACCAAGAATTACCACAGGGGGGAAGAAAAGCCTCTATTGCTCAAATCAGACCACTTTGCTTGGTGAGATCTTTTGGTGGATGAATTGGGAGCTTCTGAATGGAGCAAAATTCTTGAGTTTCTCTTTTGAGGGACACACAGAGGACTTTAGAAGCTTATTCAACGTGTGGATGCTTCAAAGGGAGGTAAAGTGAAAAGGGGATGCTAAATCCATGAAGCTAACCAATAGGAACCAGACCCAGCCAGGTCAAATACCTGTACGAGCCTATTAATGTAGATTCCGAGCTTATAACTATATGAAAGTTCCCACTTCCCAACCCAGCCAAATTATTACAACACTCATTGGTTCCATCCAAAAAGATTCAAATCAACTAGTCCAACCATTGGAAGTTAATAAAAGTAACTTCAAGCATTATCCAACATACTAGCCGGCCACAGGATAAACACACGGACGAGCGCACAAACACACACAAGCACATAGAGATGACAAAGAGAAGAAAATTGCAGGAAGTATCAAATTGAAGAAGAGATTTAGCAATTTAATGAGTGTTAATACCTAGACATAACTAACCAATGTATACTAAAAGCAGTAAAACGTGTGAAGCATTATCTGAAACAATTAGAGCTGGCAATCTACGACCCAACCCGCCTGAACCCAACCTGACAAAACGAGTTAGGGTCGACCCGTTGGTAAACGGTTCCAACCCAACCCAACCCGGCAAACCCGCGTAGACCTGTTTAGTCTAGTTTTTTTTTTCCCCTTTTTCTTTTATGGGGTTTATATACCGCAACTAGGACATAGTAAATAGTAATCATACTATATATACTATATAATTAATAACTATAAGTTATAACTTAAAAGAGTTGAACTTTTAGCGTTTGTTAGTTTCTTTGCTCTCCTCTCCACATCTCAGTTCTCATCACTTCTCAGTCTCACCCTCACGACTCTCACCACGGCAATGAGTGAAAGAGGAAGCAGTGAACCACCTGCCACAGCTGCGAGCAGACGGAGACATCTCAGTGATCTCACCACAGCTGCAACCTGCAAAGAGCGAAAGAAGAACCACCGGACCAGCCACAACTGCGAGCAGACGGCGAGTAAATTGAAATGATCGCCGCTTGATCGTTGTGTCAACATCGTATATTTCGGATTCACCGATTCGGTTGGCCGCATTTCAATTTCTTCCTCTTTATTCTTTAATCTTATTGTTCTCATGTTCTGTTTTTTTTTTTTTTCAAAATGATTCCTAAAACTTTAATGGGGTGCAAGATTATCAACAAATCTATGGGATGTGAGTGGTTAGAACCTACTTTTTATGTAATTTCCTTTCGAAAACCTGATTTGAGATTCTGGATTCAAGTATTACCAGGGATGAGCATTATTGTATACATAAATGTTGCAAACAGCAGTTGAAAAAACAATGCAAAATCCTAAACTGTAGAACAGCGACAAACCCTAATCATTCTGAGTTTTAATTGGCATCAAACAGCAGTTGCTCCTTGTATTTCCAAGAATCTGAATTTTATTTCTAACGCATCATTCTCCTGATGTTTGAGAAACTTGAAATCGCAAGTTCAATTTCTTAAAATATATTTTTATTTTTTTAATGATAAATAGATTTTTACAAAATTTATTATTAATTTAAAATTAAAATAATTAATTAATTAAATTTTAAGCGGGTTAGCAGGTTCAACCCGTTTATGGGCAGGTTGGGTTCGGGTTCATGTTTTTCCTGACTCATTGGTAAATGGGTCAAACCCGAGCCAACCCGTTTAAGTCTCAACCCGGTTACAACCCAACCCATTGCCACCTCTAGAAACAATACGAGATTTATTGTAAAGAGGATTTATAAATGGACACAAAGTAAGAGAAAGGACAGAAAACCATACAAA
>JAUPMG010175965.1:0-10496 GCA_031762675.1 Pachysandra terminalis
CATTAACTGTTCTAACCTAAGTGTAGATTAACCAAGGAGTGTGTCTAATAGACCGCTCATGCTAAGGGCAACAAGTAGATCATTGCTAGTCCGTGACCCTAAACCTCACTTTATCCCATCATAAAGCACTATGAGCCAACCCATAAGACATCCCAACCCTCATTGAAGTCTGCACCAGGTACTATTCTGTGCAATTGCGTTCAAACGCTACGCACTGTGCTCAGATGTACAACTGCGATCGATCGCATTTCCCGATCGATCGCTTTTTATGATCGATCGACTTGTCCGATCAATCGACATTATCTACAGACAATGACTGAATCACTACTGCTCTGATCTGCTCTGTTTTACTGGGTTCTTATAACAAGGTTTCTAACAGAATTTCCAATTAGTTTCTTTGTTAAACCCCATCTAGAAAAACCATATTAATCGTACGAAATCATCTTAAATGCAAATCATAAAACTGATACGTATATCATATAATTCTGCAACTTCTATGAATCTGAAATAACTAAGATGCAGAAATTCATTTTCATGTAATTCTACAAAAAAAACAAAACATGCATATATGCACAGCAAGGGTCAAATCAGGTTCATTTTGACACTAGTAGCATTAATCCACGAAGATTAATCCATCAATTCATGCCAAACCAGAAACATGCTCATTCATGAATGGAGAAAACTAGTATCACATATCTTCGTATAAACTGTAATCTGGATTAACTACTTACCTCTCAGATTTGAATGAGGCTAAGCAAACGGAATTCCTACAGATGATGTTCTTCCTCTTCCTCTTCACTTCACACTTCTTCTCCACTACACACAACCCAGAAAAACTGCAACTCAACTCCCTTCTTCTTCCTCAAACTCTCTCTCAAACTCACTCTCAAAACTCTCTAAGGCTTGAACGAACCAACAATGAGTGAGAGGAATAGGGAGTTAACCCCCTACCTTCTCTCCCTCAACCCCCACAATCGGGCCACCTCATGTACCACGTCTCCCTCTCCTCAAAACCAGTTCAACGCACAACCGTGCGTTGAACCAATTCAAACCAATCGACAATTACAATTGTTACCCCTTAATTCAATTAATTACAGATTGACCCCTAAATTTAATTAATAGTATTAAAATACTCCTTATGTCTAATTAAACACCTAGAAATATACACACATATGGAATTAAATAATTCAAATAATTAAAATAATAAAAGGGGAATTCAATTAGTGAGTTTAGGTCACTACACGTGCCAACTAAAGATGGGTTATTGTTATTACATATGATAATATAATTTATGCCTAAGAATTTGATAGCTTATGCCTAGAGAAATCGAAAGATAGGCTATGCTTATTCTTAGCATAATACCCTTTTGGGATGTTGTGTGTGCTTGTAGCCACACAAATCTATTTTCAGACAGTGAATTAATGCCTACGGATTTATGAGATTGTCATACTAAAAGGATTAGAGGGATCATCAATGCTCTGCTGTTTTCTTTATTGATTTAATCCACTTAACTTAGTTTAGATTAGTTCACTTGAATTTTAGAAATAGATTATAAAAATTCCTTTTCTTTTTCTAATTAATTTTCTTAGATTTAATCTAATAATTAAACAAACTAAACCCATTCAGTTCTTGAGGTTCGACACCCTCAAAATAGCTCTATCCTACGAGGATTCGTACTATTGCGAGTGGTTGTTTATAAATACACACATTACCTTTGCATCGATCGTGGCATCCCATTCATGCATAGTCATCCTAGTTAATTGCACTGTATATGCACATTGTATTTACTGAGCATGTAGCTCAAGCCTTCTTGGCTCCTAACATTTCAAAGGAGTAGTATAGACAGGACATGGACTATGGCCGAGGTAGCTGAGTCGGACGAGGAGACCGTGGCCTTTACTATAGCTTCTTTTTTATCATTTATGTTATCGGTCTGTATTTATTGAGAGAGTTGGGAGGAGGAGCATTTTGACTCCATCATACTTGTTTAAACTTACCTTTCGGATGCCCCTTTCCTTTTGTACGGGGGAATATCTTGATTCCCACACCTATGCCCTTCTACGGCATGAGGGGATTTTATTTGGTGTTATGTGATAGATACATGTCATACTTTCTTATACATGTTCTATGATTTATTTTCCACTGTGCATCCTACCTTATCGTAGGATTCTCTGTTATATTGTAGTTTTCCACCCATAGTGAGTATACTCTTGGAGTATAAGTGGGTGAGAGTCCGGCTTGGAGTTCTAAAGCCATGCTCACGTGAGAGTGAGACACGCTTTAGAATTCGGGTTGTGACAGTACCAAAGAAAAGAGGTATTACAGTTGTTAAGAATGATAATAATGAACTTATCGCAACAAGAACTGTTACAGGTTGGCGAGTGTGCATAGATTATCGAAAACTCAATGATGCCACTCGAAAATATCATTTTCCATTAACTTTTATTGACCAAATGTTGGAGCGTCTTGCAGGTCATGACTACTATTGTTCTTTAGATGGTTATTCGGGATACAATCAAATCCCAATAGCATCGGAAGAACAAGAGAAAACCACCTTTACATGACCCTATGGAACTTTTGCTTATAAAAGGATGCCATTTGGCATATGCAATGCACCGGCCACTTTCCAAAGATGCATGATGACAATTTTTTTGGATATGGTGGAAAAGCTTATTGAACTTTTTATGGATGATTTCTCTATTTTTGGTTTTTCTTTTGATGCTTGCCTGAATAACTTATCTATGGTTTTGCAAAGATGTGAAGAGACTAACCTTGTTCTAAATTGGGAAAAATTTCACTTTATGGTGTAGGAAGGTAAAGTGCTCGGTGATAGGACCTCTTCCAAAGGGATTGAAGTGGATAAAGCCAAAGTGGAGGTTATTTTTCTTCTAAAGGGATTGAAGTGGATAAAGCCAAAGTGGAGGTTATTGAAAAATAACCTCCACCAACAACGGTCAAGGCTGTGAGAAGTTTTCTAGGACATGTGGGGTTTTATTGTCGCTTTATTCAAGACTTTTCTAAAATTGCTAAACCCCTTTGCAATCTATTAGTTAAACATATGCCATTTAATTTTTTTGATGATTGTTTGCAGGCATTCAAACTTTTAAAGGAAAAGCTATCTTCGGCCCCTATAATTTGAGCATCGGATTTGAGATACCATTTGAGTTAATGTGTGATGCAAGTGACTATGCATTAGGAGTTGTTCTAGGACAGTGAAAAAACAAAGTGTTGCACGTTATCTATTATGTTAGTAGAACTTTGACTGATGCTCAACTTAATTATGCAACAACCGAAAAAGAATTATTGGTCTTAGTTTTTGCTTTTTGATAAGTTTAGATCCTATATGATTGGCCCCAAAGTTATTTTTTATACTGATCATTATGTTCTTAAATATTTTCTAGCCAAGCAAGAAGTTAAACCAAGATTGCTTCGGTGGATTTTACTTCTACAAGAGTTCGATTTGGAAATCAATGATAAGAAGGGAATCGAGAATCAAGTAGCCGATGACCTTTCTCGCCTTGAGCTTGATGAACAAGAGGATGCAACATTAGTCCCAATCAATGAGGTATTTCCTGATGAACAACTCTTTGCTTTTACATTAACCGAAACTCCTTAGTATGCAGATTTTGCAAATTACTTAGCTAGCGATGCGGTCAATCCAGATTTCTCCTATCAACAAAAGAAGAATTTTTTTTTCGGATGTGAAGCAATACTTTTTGGAAGATCCGTTCCTTTACAAACATTGTAAAGACCAAATCATTAGAAGATGTGTACCCCGAGGAAGAGATGGAGAGCATATTAAAGCATTGTCATTCACTTAAAGTTGGCGGCCATTTCGGAGCAAACAAAATATTTAGCTAAGGTTCTGCAATCAGGTTTTTGTTGGCCTTCCCTCTATAAAGATGCTTTTGCTTTTGTTGCTACTTGTGATCAATGTCAAAGAAGTGGGAATATTTCCCGAAAAAATGAAAGGCCTTTAAATAATATTCTTGTGGTTGAATTGTTTGATGCTTGGGGTATTGATTTTATGGGACCTTTTCCTCTTTCTTTCTCAAATGGGTTGAGGTCATGGCCCTCGCTACTAATGATGCTAAAGTTGTGATGAATTTTTTGAGAAAGCAGATTTTCACTAGGTTTGGAACTCCAAGAGCAATAATCAGTGTTGGTGGGAAACACTTTGGCGAGCGGCAACTTGAAGCCCTTTTGAGAAAATATGGCTGTAACAACACGAAAAATATAAATAGAAATATTAACTTACTTTAAGAGTATAATGATAATCTAAACCAAATCCTAAAACAACTATATAATACATTATATAATTATCTTAATCTAAAGTACCTCATGAAAACCATGTACAATGATCACATCAAAGCTCAGTATATTATCAATGTTAATTAACTACGTAATTGGACTTCATTAAAAGAAATTGGATTTATAAACTTTATGTAAGATTCTGAAAATAATCCTGAAACAACTAATTTGAAATAAAGGGTAAAATGTTAATTTAGTAACATCCCTAATTAAAAAACTAATGAATTAATCATACTAATTTATAATTATAAACTCCCTAATATCAATAGGTTAATTCGAAATCCCTTTAACCCCCTTTGATTCCTTAAAATCCTTGACTAGTCAACATATTGACTTAGTCAGTAAGATTGACTTAATAACTAAGCTTATGATCGAAAATAGAAACTAAGGGAAATAGTAAGAACCATAAAGCAAGAGCTCATGATCTTTCTTAAGAATTAAGACAAGAGAAAAAGAAATCAAATAAGAACCCTCTAGAAGATCTACAACCTAATTAGTAACTAAGATTTGAATCCTTAAAAGAAAGTAGAAACCAGTCGCCCTAAAACTAGAAGTTTTTAATTAGACCAACTTGTCTCTAAAAATCTATAAATAAGGAGGATAACCAAGTAACTAAAACACGTCTATACTCCTAAATTTCGTGGAGGACCCCTAGTATAAGATTAGAATCCCCAAACCCCAAGGAAGAAGAAGAATGAAGCCTTAGAAGTAACTCTTCAGCAATCTGCAATAGCAAGGTGAGTTTCTTTCAATGTCTTGTGCATTTACTTTTATTTTAATGTTGTGACCATGGGGGAACTTCATGTTTGATTGTACTAACCTCTCCCCCATGATTATAATTATAAAACTGTCACGTCCCAAATCCGAGATATTGGATCTCGAGGATTTACAAGGGAATAACCTTCGGATCTAATGGCATGGATGCGGATAACCATTCGCGTAGTGTAACCATCACATGAGTAATCAAAGTAACAACAATAATAAACCAGTGGAAATATTATCAATATAAACCATAATCTCAACCCATGTCTATGTTATTACAACTCATTGTCCATTTAGGATCAAAACCCAAGTTGTTAAAACCAAATAACAACCAGTGCATTTTTTTAAGTATCTGACTTCAAAACAAATAAAAACATCTCTAAAGAATGAATCCTCTCCCAACCAGCATGCTACTCAAACTATTCTCCAGTAAAAATATAGGGATGAGCAAAGCTAGTAGAGAAATCCAAAGAAATTACGGCAACTATTTTAATAGATTCACAATAACACAGATTAGTTCATGCAATTTCACTCAACATGTAATGTCACATTTAAAATATATTAGCATTCTTAATATCATACCATTACTATACAAGAATTATATCGCAAGATATAATGTAATCCCATTACATTACAACAAGGGCCATCAATCATACACGAAATAATAATATATCATAATAATCACTCACATGGTCCCACCATGATAAATCATAATGGCTCCATGATCCCATCATGTACAAACAATTATCCCATAGTCTCACTATATGCATCACAACATAAACTACATGATCCCATCATGCACAAACAAATAAACCACATAGTTCCATTATGCATTAGACACAGTCTACATGATCCAATCATGCATTGACAACCATAACACATGGTCCTACCATGTATCAAGCCACAATCCACATGGTCCCACCATGTCACAACACACAAACGTTCACTTCAATCAATGCTCACAAACATTCACTTCAATCAATGCTCACAAACATTCACTTCAATCAAAGTATGCAAATGATTGATGATGTATGATATGATGCAAGTATGTGCAATGAATGTAGATGATAATGCAATGCAAGGGTAATTAGGCATAGCCTAACCACAATCAATCAACCCATTACTTAAGGATCTTGCACCATACGGTAGAATGCCACCAGTCTTATTCTTTAAGGGACTTTCACCACACAGAAGAATACACCAGTAGACCATCAACTCATTCTTTAAGGGACTTGCACCACCCAGTAGAATACACTAGTAGACTTATTCTTTAAGGGATTTTCACAACACGGAAGAATACACCAGTAGACCATCAACCCATTCTTTAAAGGACTTGCACCACATGGTAGAATACACCAGTAGACTTATTCTTGAAGGGACTTTCGCCACACGGTAGAATACACCAGTACACTTTATTATGGTGAGCTCATATAAAGTTACACCACATTAACCAATGGATGCTCCCAGAACCACTCACAAACCATTCATACACCAAACACATAGTCAATCACATTGACTTCTAGTGGATACTCCCAATACCACTCACAAACCACATACATATCAAATACCACAATCAATCATACACAACTAACAGATACACCAATACCACTCACATGCTATCACTAACAACCATATCAATACACCAGACTCAATCATAGAACATTCTAGTAGATGTGTCTAACATCCCTCAGCCAATTCAATCCTCAATACTAACATCACAGTCCTTTCTAATCTCATCTTAACCTCTATATTTCATTTCTGAACTCCTTGGAGTCATATTCACCTCATGTTGGTTTTAAACTGCCAAATCACACTGAAGACTAAACCTATCATATACCTCACAGCATATGGCCATAACTATCAAAATTGCAGTCAAACTAACCTCAAATTCATGTTCAAAACATCAAATGGAACCTTCCCATAAATTTTTAAGTCGATTGGACTTCGGTAGATGCTCGGTATCTACCGAGCTTCCTGTCGAGAATTTCGGTAGATGTTTCGTCATCTGCCGAGGTTCAATCGATTATCTCGAGGGTTTTATGATCACTCAATGGATATCTCATTATCTGCTGAGGGTCCTACTGCGGGTCTCGGTACGTGTCTCAGTATGTGCTGAGGCTCGGCACATTATCCAGAGAATTTTGGGGGTTTTCGTTAGATATCTTGGTACATGCCGAGGATCTACCGAACGGCAAATTCAGCCCAGTTCTCAGTATTTTTCCTAGGGTTTCGTGCACATGGACATCCAAACCTATTTTTACACCTTTTATCATTAAACCACTAATTTCTAACACCTTGAAATTAATCATATCTCAATCACACAACCTAATGCATAGTTCTAGATTAGCATCACCATTACATTAGTGATTTAAGATATAACACATGTTCTCCTGATATTTTCTACACATATAAATCATCATAAACATGAAGAATGACAAGAGATTCATATCACATTATTTTGATCTAATCATGGCATCACACGACATGCACATCAACAGTTACACGCCATTAATTACATTCAATCATCTTATATGCTTCTTTTGATCACAACAACATTAGATCATGCTCAATAATCAACCTACATCATAATTATAGCATTGTTACAAAACTATGAAAATAACTACAGTAAATCAGTGGAGAATCCGTACCTCTACAGTCTAGTAATCTCTGCACTTGAGATGAGGAGATCATTCCTCTTTCTGGCTTTTCTTTCTTCTTCTTCCTTTCTCCTCTTTTGCCCCAACCCAGATTTCTTCTCCTCTCTCTCTCTCTTCTTTGTACGTATGAAGCAAGGAGAAAATTTCCTTCTCCCTTGATGGAAGGAACGTGGGTTAGTGGGAAGAACTTCCTTATCCCAACTTCCTAATTCAAAATAACATGAAGTTACCTTATGGTCCTCATCTCAAGTCCAACGGGCCATTCGACTAGCCCTAGATGTAAAGCCCATTATGCTTTGGGGTGCAACCCAAAACTCGTGAATTCATCAGAATAACAAAAGTTACCCCATAATTCCTCTTAATTACACTTTAGTCCTATTCAACCAATTTCTTAACATTTATATCCTAAAGTTCATTTAAGAATTAAAGATCATTTAATTATTAAATTAATTGATAGGGTCACGGTCACTACATTATGCCACCCTTAAAGGAATTGCGTCCCGGAATTTAGTACGTACCTTGGTCAACAAACAATGTCGGGTATCGTTTGCGAATTTTAGATTCTAATTCCCAAGATGCTTCTGCCTCATCATGGTGACTCTACTGCACTTTAACTAGTGGAATAGTTTTCCTCCTTAGTATTAGTTCTTTCAGATCCATGATTCTCACCGGTATCTCTTCATATGTCACATCGTCCCTCTGAGGTAAATAAGTCCAATCAATGATATGTGTAGGATCCGGGTCATGTATTCTCAACATCGATACATGGAAAACATTATGGACTGCCCCTAACTGATATGGTAAGGTGAAACGGTAAGCAACATTACCTAGGCGTTCCCATATCTCAGAAGGTCCAATGAAACGAGGTGCTAGTTTCCCTTTCTTTCCAAATCTCATTACGCCTTTCATAGGTGAGACTTTTAGAAATACGTGATCCCCAATTTCAAATTGTACCTCTCTTCTTCTACGGTCTGCATAACTCTTTTGCCGACTTTGAGCTGATAACAACCTTTTTCGGATGATTTTTTACTTTTTCTATTGTTTCTTGGATAATGTCTGGTCTAAGCAGGCTACTCTCACCCACTTCGGTCCAGCAGGCAGGCGACCTACATGGTCTTCCATATAATGCCTCAAATGCTGCCATCCCAATATGTGACTAGTAGCTATTGTTATAAGAAAATTTAGCCAAAGGGAGATGGTCAATCTAATTTCCTTTAAAATCCAACACAAAGACTTTGAGCATATCTTCAAGTATTTTATTAACTCTTTCGATCTATCCGTCTGTCTGTGGGTGGAAGGTAGTGCTTGTTATTGAGCATAACAATAAATCGGTTTTCCCCCTAAAAATTGATGTCATTTTGTCTTCGGTAGATGTCTCGGTTTGTATCAAGTGACCTACCGAAAGGTTCGGTGGATGTCTCGGTAACTACCGAGGTTCGGTCGCTAGTCCAGAGACTTTGATAACTTTGGGTAGATGTCTTGGTATGTACCAAGTGACCAATCGAGGGGTCTCAGTATGAGTCTCGGTATGTACCGAGGCTCGGCACATTATCCCGCAAGTTTCACTTGCTCAATAGATGTCTTGGTATGTACCGAGTGACCTACCGAGTAGTTCGGTGGACATCTCGATATGTACCGAGGATCTACTAAACATACAATTCAGCCCAAAAATCAATTTTTCTTCTAGGGTTTCGTGTCTTCATTCATATAGATACATTTTTATGCCTCAAGTATTCAATAACAATTTAACAATTACTCAAACACAAATCCATCTTAACATGTTAGATCCAAACAACATACCTAGTTCACCATGATTAATCATTCAAAATACATGGTAATCAATTCACATATTTAAACATGAATTCCACATTAATGATTTTTGAAATTCCATAAAGATTGACACAGAATCAAAGTTTACCGATTATGCTCTTTGATCTTATTGTGTTCTTCCTTTCAATTTCTTCTTCTTCTTCAATCTTAGATCAACCACCTATGCCTCACTTTTTCTCTTTCTCTTTCTTTTTGGTTGTACACGTTCTCCCCCCACCTATCTTCTTTTCTGATTTATCAAATCAGAATCCAAACTAATCTTCTAGACCTTTAACCAATTAGAAACTTTCTTATACTAATTCAAGCTAATCTCAATCCTTCCCAATTTTAATCCAACTCTAATTAGGAATCTAGCCTTTCTCGAAGAACCTATCCTCAGGGAATTAGTAAAATGCCCATAGTCTCTTTAACTAGATCCACATATTTTTCACTTAAGCCAATTTAGTTAAGCCCAATGATTAAACCCATTACACTAATTAGAATAATTAAGTTACTAAGCCTTTAAATTAATTACTCAAAGGAAATTCACGTTGGAATCCTGTAGGTTCAAACCGCAACTCTCACCACACATCCCTATGGGAGTGGAAAGCAATAAAAGTCAAACCAATTAAATTAATAAACTTAATAGAATTACTTTAACAGAAATTAATCAATTAATTACTAAGTCTATTACATCTAACACAATTGAGTCAAACACAGCGGAAAATAAATATGAAATAACCTATTTTAAATCAAATCCCTATTAACTAAATTATTACATAAATCCAAGTAGATAATCCCTAATACATTTTCTACTAAAATAAACAAATAAATCCTAATAATATCTAATATCTTAATCTTTGTCTTGGTCTCCACCTTAATCTCCATGGTTCTGCAATCCAATAACTAATGATCCTGAAATGTTTGCTCAAAGGCGTCAGCTACACTTAGCTCAGT
>JAUPMG010175976.1:0-10496 GCA_031762675.1 Pachysandra terminalis
TTCTAATCTAAGTGATTAGCAAGATGATCATAATTATCTGAATTAATTATGCCATTAAGCGTAATTAATTCAATAGTTCGAACTCGGGATATTACACTAAGCATGTAGTTCATTGGAACGTTCATAAGGTTGGAGATGAGCTGGAGGCCAAGGATGACGGGTCCATTGGGAGTGACAACGGTGATGGAGGAGGTCTCATGGTCTGTCATGGTAATATACCCTTACATGGTCCGGGTAAGAGTCTCAGAGGCCTGACCGCCCCAATTCATGATGCGTTCCCAACCTATGGCTCTAAGGAGGGCCAAAACACCGTATGAATCCACATGGGTGTCCAAGGTGGGTCTCTCTATTAGTATCTTCATGCCGACAAACTCACGGAGAGCAACTTGGGGTTTGGGTTTTGGGTCAAAGGGAGACTCAATGTCTTCCTCTTCATATGGGTCAGGTGAGGGTGCCCTTCTAGAGGTGGATCCTCTAGAGGATTTGTTTTTCTTGGATGCTCTCTTGGTTCTAGGCATGATTATTCTAGGATTACGGAGAAAGAAAAATCTAGGGTTTGAGAACACACAAGGTTTAAGCAAAACAAAGGAAATGAGAGAGGGAAGAAGTTTACCTTTTGGAACGGGCTTGGAGGGCTTGATTTGTCAAGGAATATGCTTGGAAGGAGTTAGAAGAGACAACAAAGAGAGAAAGAGAAGAAGAAATGAAGAAAAATACCTAAAAACACTTTAAATATGACTCAGCTAGGGCTTCAGCCCAACGTTCGACCGGCCTAACTGGTCACAGTAGCCAACGAGAGGTCAAAACTCAAAATTGTAAAATGCACATTTTTCTCATAATTTTAGAAGCCAAATCATCACATTAAATCACTCCAAACATGAAAATTTTAAAGAAGTTAAATCGGGTGTGGGTCTTTGGCCCAGGTCTGGCATGAATAGTGCCTGACCAGACTCAGATCGAAAACAACCAAAACTAACACATAAAAGTATTATCACAATAATAATTTGGTGAGGTATAATTAATTTTAATTTATTAATCTTCTTATTTAAATATAAAATTCCAACTTCTACAAATTTCTCAAACTCCTCAGCCTAATGCATTTGCAACTACATTGACTTTAAAATTTGAAAATTTCCAAGCATTGGTGTTCTAAGTAATTTTAAATTAATTCATTCAACACCCATAAGTCTTAGATCATCATATCTTGTAGAACATGATAACCCAATACTCAACAAAGACTTCACCCTAGTAGCCGCTATTTCAGGACTTTCAGGAATAGTAGGCTAGTTATTTCTAATTGTCCATCCGGAGTACTGGCTAGGGTACACAACCAACACTCATACGTACCTTTCCAACTCACATTCTGCTCATACTTAATCCCTTTATTCCTTACCTAGCTTAACTGGAGGTCAACCTACAAGGTTCTAACCTGAAATCCTATACAACATCCTAAGCTAGTTACTTAAGTCTCAGAAGAACTTAGGCTTTAATACCATTTTTGTCACGAACCAACCAGAAAATCCCAACTTTCAGAGACTTCTAATTTATTCGTAACTCTCACTCCATATCTCTGTGGGAGTGGATTAACATGGTCAAAACATAAGCGAAAGACTAAAACGGTTCTAGTAAGATATAAGTAACTAATAATAACAAACTAATTCTAATACAATCTTAATGAAGAAAAGTCTACTCCTAGACTAGTACAAGTATTCTACCAGAGTGCGCTACCCAATCCAAGTCCTCTCTCTTCGTGACTAAGGTTCTGAACCTGAAATATTAAACAACACACATAAGCTAGAAACCATGATGAGTAATCCTTCGATGAAGTGTATTTTCTCATGTTCCAACATTCAGAAAAAAGTGCAACAATTGTTAGACAAGTGTATATAAATAGTATATGTGCCAGTGGTGAATATTGAGTGGATTAACCACAAATTCACACAATCCATTGTTTTCTCCATCCTTACTGAGTATAATCAATAGTCAACATTTCTATAACTATATGCCTAAATCTATATGGAAATTAGGCCAAGTGTTTCATACACAAGGCTCTCTCACTAATATCAACAAAGACATGTAAATGCAAAATGAATAGAAACGTTGTATGGAAAGTGAAATATAGTAAGTTCCCACGTGATCTCATTCTTTATTCGGGGTGTCCTAGCAACCTAAATTCACCCCAGGATGTTCCAGCAACCTAAAATCTTCCCCAGTCGTAACGGTCCAAAGGATAGGATTATTCTATGTGTACAACATAGTTTTAAAGGTTTTCAACCTAGGAGGCACAATCCCCCCCACTTATTTTTTATCATGGGTCAAAGCCAAGACTTACACCCACGTGCAGATCCCTCAAGGAATCATACATATTCACAATCCAACATAAGGGGTATTATCATGGTCTCACTGTCTCCCAAGCTTACACCAACGTGCGAATCCTTGGGTAACCATTATTCCTCAAGTTTGTAGAGGTATACCCTCATTGGGTCCTTCCTCAGCTTGGGCATAATAAAATGGGTCCTCTCATAGGACAATATATAATCAAGTCAATTTATCTCATGTGTTAGCTTAAACCCAAGGTATCACATGGGGTATTAGACTAGGCTATCACAGCCAGAAGGTCCATATGCAATTCTCGTATTCAAATCCATTCATTGATGCAACACACGATGTAACATAGACATATATTCAATTCATCATCCACATGGTCACAATCCCACAATCTACTCTATGAAATACTACAATACAAAACATAATTCTATATAACTCACAATGTTATAAAAAGGGGAAATAAGGAAAACATGTTCGTATGCAAGAGAGCTAAGCCACACTGGGCACGCACACAGCCTCCAAAATCTACAATAATCACACTTGTGCTTTCAAACATGGTCCATTCACCATAAACATAACTTTGAGACATAAAGGTGCCTTAACAAATCATTCTCTTTAATAAACTATGCAAGAAGTACCTTAAATGATGCTTTCTACAAATTTGAAGGTTATTACGCTACAACCACTACTATTAGAATTCAAACATACGTTTAATGATGGTCTTGAGGTATTGGAAGTGTTTTGGGTCCATTCATATTTGATTTCCCAAAATCTCCTATTGCTAAACCAAGTCTAGAAAAACTAACTTTCGGGTTGAGGGGTTTTGACACCGGAAATAGGCCAAACACGTGAGGTTAGCTATTATGCACGTGCTCACGCTTGAATCACCAACATCGGACCTAGGGGCTGTTTGGCGAGGTCCTCGGCGACCCTTCGGCCATCCTAAAAATGTAAAAGTGTGACAATTGACTTTGTACTTCAGAGTTTGGTCCAGATGAGTCTCGATAGACCAAAAGTCAACTCATATTTTCTACCAATATTGGGTTCGACGACCTCTTAGGCTCGCCGAACTAGGTCTCGGCGACCATTCCAGAGAGCCCAGAAAAAGCTCTGAGATTCGGCGGATTGTTCGGCATGCCGAACAGGTCGCTGAAGCTCGAGGAAGGTCCAGTCAGCCTGAAATTTCACTGCGAGGTCGTTCAACCTCCCAGAAAGGTTTCATTATGCTTTTTAATCCAAAATTATTAGTCTAGGGTGGGGATTTGGTGGTTTCTCTTAATATTCCTAACTTTAGGGATTTGATTTCCAATGCCAGTTCCTAAATGAAAGTTCAGGGTTCTAAACCACCATCTAAGCATGTAAATCAAGTAAAAGTTCAATGGAGAAGGTAGGCATTCAACAAATAATCCCTCTCCATGCTCAAAATGCTAAAACACAACTAAACACAACATCATCAAAGAGAGGATACTAAACTCGGTGTGTTGCCGGAATGCGTCGAGGTTGATCCGTCGTGTCTCCGCAATCTCCGATGGTCTTTCTCCATTCCCCAATGATCCAAGAGAAAGAGAAGAGAAGAAGAAGAATGATGATAATATGACCCAAGTGTTCTATTTATAGGCTTAAGAGGTCAAATTGAGAGTAGGTTGAGCAGTAGGGGCAGCATGGGGTTTCTGGTTCTATATTTTCCAACTGAACACCGAAGCGACTACTTCTAGAGGGCTTTTCTTAATGGGTCTGAGGTGATTCTCTAGAGCTATCAGATGTGATCATTATCTTGTCTGATTATTTTATTTTTAAATTAATCGCTAAAGTTTCAGTTAACTGATCAGGCTGGCTCCCTGCAATAAAATATTTTCTTAATTAGTTTTATGGTTATAGGGTGTTAAGGTTGATCCTAATGTGTTTTTAACTTCATGTGATTAAGGTTCAGGTGACTGCTAATTTTGCATGTTAGTGAGTTTATTTTACTAGATTTCCTATTAAACCTGAGTTCTATTCTTAAATATTAGAGGTGATTGATAAGTGTGTAACACTTGCACTCCTGGGTTTATAACTGCTATTTGTTAGTCTTAGAGATATGATAATATGAATGAATTAATGCATGTTTGTTGTTTTGCAAGTCAGACAAAGATGAGGAAAAAGAAGGCTTAAACCAAGCCGGTAAAGCTTCAATTCGATTATGCTTCAAGGCGTGAAAGAGGAGGTGATCAAAAGCCCAGTTACACCTTGAAGCCCATAGAGGAAACCCATGGTGGAAGCCCAAGTCATAGCCCAAGGACCAAGTCCAAGTGCAGCTCAGAAGGAAGCAAGATACACAATCGATCGATCGCACATGGATCGATCGTACTACAATTAAGGGCACATATGGGAGCGATTGCAGCAGTGGTGAGATCGAGCACACACGCACAATAGCAGTTGCGTTTTTGTTCAGGAGTCTTAGTCCGTTTGTGATTTATCTTTTATTCATTTTGGATAATTATTAGATTAGAAAAACATGTAATATAAGACTACGTGTGGCCGTATAGATGAGGATGAACCGATTTGAAGTTTGAATTGAATTAGGATTCGTGAGAAATCTCTGTTCTTCACATTGTTCTTCGTGTTTTTCGCATTCTTCATTATTCTTTGTGTTCATACTTGCTAGGGCGTATGCTATGCGTGGGGATGATCTTTTGCAACCTTGTTGAAGATCAGATGTCCATGAGTGACTAAACTCCCTTGTGAATTATTGATGTAACTTCTTACCTTATTGTTATGGTTTAATTTCATGGGTTTTTAGGCTCTTTAATTCACTATTTGTTGATTGCATAATTAATAGGATTCTTTGAATCAGATTTTATTGTTTAATAATCAAGCCTAATAGAATGATTGGCAATTAATTTTGTTAGGATTGAACCCAAAGTATTCCTATTTTCTGTGATTATAGGAATACAATTTATGCAATAGTGCCTAATGACAAGATGAGTATAATAGGATTTCATAGGCCATGCCTAGGGAAGACGGGTTGTACTACAAGTAGATTAGTTATTGTGGGTAGAAAATCCGTGCCAACCGAAGATGGGTTATAGTTATGCCTAAGAATTTGATGGCTTATGCCTAGAGAAATCGAAAGATAGGCTATGCTTATTCTTAGCATAATACCTTTTCGGGATGCTGTGTGTGCTTGTAGCCACACAAATCCGTTTTCAGACAATGAATTAATGCCTAGGAATTCATGAGATTGCCATAATAAAAGGGTTAAAGGGATCATCAATACTCTGTTGTTTTTCTTATTGATTTAATCCACTAGATTATAAAAAATTCCTTTTCTTTGTCTAATTAATTTACTTAGATTTAATCTGATAATTTAACAAACTTAAAACCATTCAGTCCTTGAGGTTCGACACCCTCAAAATAGCCATGTCTTACAAGGATTCATCCTATTGCGAGTGGTTAATTATTATTGACACATCAATTTTTGGCACCATTGCCGGGGACTGGTGTACGGTTTAGATTGCTAATTTTGTTAGATTAGGTCTATCTGAATTTGTTAGATTTTAGTTTAGATTTTTTTTTATTTTATTTTATGGCTGGGTGTGTGATCGAGCGCAGACGTGTGATCGAGCGAAGTACGATCGAGAACAGGAGTGCGATCGAGCGACTGTTCATAGACATCCCAGATTTGCTTAAAACTTCTCCAGTAGCCACCACAGCCAGGTATCTATTTTTTTTTGGATTATTTCCATCACTAGTGCTTATTGGGTAGGCCTCCCTTGACCTTACCAATTCTACCTTGTGACCTAGATAAGACTCAGAGACAATCTAGCTTGATAGGAGAACATACAAAAGTAAGAATGGAACCAGCAAGGGAGGAAGAGAGACTTGTACTGCTTAGGGATCATTATATCCCTAATACATACACCTCTCCTTCTTGCATTCAGTTACAGCAAGTTGTGGCAACTCATTATGAGATTAAGTCCAGCATTATACAAATGCTTCCATATTTTTTGGACTTAATAATGAGGATCCTTACAAGCACCTCGACGAATTCCTGAAAATCTGCTCTATCCTTAAATTGCAGAATTTTTCCGATGTTGCTTTAAGGATGAGACTTTTTCCCTTTTCATTAAAGGATAAAGCCAATTATTGGCTTAATTCCTTTGAGGCAAATACTATCTCTACATGGGCTCAAATGCACCATGAATTTCTTAAAAAATATTTCCCCATAGGAAAGATCAACCAAATTCGGAGAGCTTTCACTAGCTTCTCCCAAAGTGAAGGGGAATTGTTTCATAAGACTTGGGAGAGACAAAGACTTGCTTAGGAAGTGCCCACACCATGCCATTCCCAAGTGGCAACTTGTACAATGTTTCTATGATAGTTTGACATAACCACATAAACACATGGTAGATGCTTTGTGTGGAGGCACTTTCATGCTTAAAAGTGAGAATGAAGCATGGGTTCTCTTTGAGAATCTTTGTGATAATTCAACCCAACACGCTTCAGCGAGTCATAGGATACATGCCTCTAAGCCCCCTAAGGTAGAAGGTATTTCAAAGTAAACAACCCTTGGGATGTGAATTCCAATGTGGATGCTTTATCTAGAAAAATATACCAACTCATGGCGGCTGGTTTTATTCCTACTATCTCTAGTCCTCCCAGACCCACCCATATTGAGGCGTGTTCACTTTGCTTGAGTACTTCACATCAAGCAAGACATTGTCCTACATTGGGACAGTTTTCTGCTATGCCTTATGAGAAAGTGAATGCGGCCTACTTCGGACCGGGTAATGATCCATATTCAAATTCTTACAACCCGGGTTGAAGAGATTATTCGAATTTTTCATGGCGAGCTCCAGCCATAGAAAATTCAGCACCACCCTATGGATTATACAATCAAGCTCCAACTAATCAAATTTATAATCCACCATCTAATTATCGACCTCAACAATTTCAAGAAGCTCCCCCTCCTCCTACGAATTTAGCATTTGAGGATAAGGTTCTAGCTGCTCTTAGTAACCTAGAAGCTCACTCTCAATTGCTGAATTCTCACACTCAAGCAATAGCAAGGCTAGAAACCCAACTAGGGTAGATAGCTAATGCACTTAATAAGAGAGATGAGGGTAAGCTACCTAGTCAACCGGTGATAAATCCTAAGGGACAGTACATGATTGATGGGGTTGCTTCCTGCATTTCCCAACATCAACATGAACAGGTCCATGCCATCATCGAGAGGGTGGTAGATAATAGAGTGGAGGAGAAGATAGATGAGCTGGTTAACACTTCTTTAGAAAGGGCGAGTGAGACAAGAGAGCCAAATAAAACATCAGAAGAGGGGTGTTTTGAGTGCTTGGCCCTCGAAAATATTGCTGAATTATTCGAGGAAGCTCTCCCATTGATTCCACCTAAGGATCCATTAGAGGAAGTATCCCCATTAATTCCATCATTAGATCCTCTATGGAATCCTAAGGTAGAACCACCACCTGCCTTTCCTAGCTCACTTCCTGGATATATAGTGGACTTTGAAGGATCTAAACCCTTCTGGTGCTTACACAATTTTAAAGATAATTCTAAAATCAATAATGTAATGCACAACAAGGGAGATTCAATTGTAAAGAAGGTGATGGGGAAGGAAGGCATGATGTTTTTGTATAAATAAGTTTACGTCCGGCTGAAGACGTTAAACTTAGCGTTTACAGGGAGGCAATCCAGAAATAAAGTAGATTAGTTTAGGATCATTTTAGGATTAGATTGGGAGATTGTTGTTTTCTGTGAAATTACGTTCGATCTCATTTTTACGATCGATTGCAGTGCGCTCAATCGCAATTTTACGCTCGATCGCAATTCTGCAGAATTCAGGAATCTAGTTTTTATTTATTTATTTTATTTTCAGATGTTTGTGGGTAACATTCTGTAAACTCTCACGATACTTCACTCGTCCACTAGGAAAGCCTAGGGGTTTAAAAGGCTTGTTGCATACGCTAAATGCAATCGTAGATTCCAACAAAACAAGGATATAGCTAGCTTTATTTTTTTCTTGTTTTTATTAGATGCTTTGATAGTTTGTCAAGTGTGTATAGGAATAAAAAGAAGATGAAGACATCACAGGGCTGACTTCTTCGGACTCAGGCTTCCTTCCGTCTTGACCTTACTGCACCCATTAGGTTGTACTGTTCTTTCTTTTCACATACTATTGTTTTATTTTCTACATTGGAAACAACGTAGGGTTTAGGTTTGGGGTGTGTGTGAAAGAAAGAAAATTATGCCTATTATGCCATATTTTTCCATACTTTGCATATTAGTAAAAAATCTAAAAATTTGGAAATTTTAAAATTTGGTTGAAATTATCACTTTAGAGATCACTTTTTGACTAGATGCTTGTGTTTAAATTCATTAGGGAAAGATTCTAAGACACGTAGGTATTTAGAGCTGAATTTTAGTTTTATCCTATGATAATACCCTGTTTTTGCTTGCATGATCACACTTGCACTAGAACATGACTTACGATTGCATGCGAATATAGTTTTAGAGAACTTTATGTGCTTTGATTTTCTAAGTTCAAAGAATAGATTGCTCTTGCTCTTATATATATAGGTCTCTTAAAAAAATAGAAAATTCAGCCATATATATAATTCACTAAGTAACCGGGCCTCTTTGCCTCATAAAGCATGGAGTGTTTGCGTAAAAAGGTGGAAAATTTATATTGTTTGATAAAAAAAATGGTTAAGCATGTAGTGACTAGTCTAGCTTGGTAGCCTATTGGACTTGAGTTATTAGATCCTTTGGGGTGCTTGTCACCTAATGCTCTGAACCAACTAGGACGGGATCATTGATTGAAAGCTTGCTAAAGGATTCCTTAGGCAGCTGAATGAGAGCTAGAAATTGCACATGTCACGCATTTTGATTGCATAAAAAAAAGAGAAGAATAATTAATAATAATGAGAGCATGAATAGTTTATTTGGAGAACTTATTTAATCTTTGCGTATTTAGTTTGACATAACTATTTAGCATTTATTTCATGATTCGTGTTTTCACTTTCACTTGCATGTATTAAATTGCTTGGGTATGGGTATTTGAATAGGATAGGATTAAAGTTTAGCTTTGGATATATTGTGGAGTCTAAGGATCAATTCTTAGGAATTTAGATTCAATTCATTGAGTTAACTTCTGATTTCCTATTTGTTGATATGATCATCTGAGTTTGAAATTTTTCTGATGGCAAATAAGATGGATGAGTTTTAATGAAGGCCTAGTTTAGTTCTTCCTTTGCTCGAGAACTAGCAAAGTGTAGGTTTGGGGATGTGATAAGTGTGTAACACTTGCACTCCTGAGCTTATAACTGCTATTTGTTAGTCTTAGAGATATGATAATGTGAATGAATTAATGCATGTTTGTTGTTTTCCAGGTCTAACAAAGATGAGGAAAAAGTCGGCTTAAACCAATCCGGTAAAGCTTCAATTCAATTAAGCTTCAAGGCGTGAAAGAGGAGGTGACCAAAATCCCAGTTACACCCTGAAGCCCATAGAGGAAACCCATGATGGAAGCCCAAGTCAAAGCCCAAGGACCAAGTCCAAGTGCAGCTCAGAAGGAAGCCAGTATACACAGTCGATCGATCGCACATGGATCGATTGTACTGCGATCGAGAGCACATATGGGATAGATCATAGCAGCGGTGCAATCGAACGCACACGCACAATAGCAGTTGCGTTTTTTATCAGGAGTCTTAGTCCGTTTGTGATTTGTCTTCTATTCATTTTGGATAATTATTATATTAGGAAAACATGTAATATAAGACTATGTGTGGTCGTATAGATGACGATGAACCAATTTGGAGTTTGAATTGAATTAGGATTCGTGAGAAATCTCTGTTCTTCACACTGTTCTTCGCGTTCTTCATTATTCTTCGTGTTCGTACTTGCTGGGGCGTATGCTGTGCGTGGGGATGATCTTTTACAACCTTGTTGATGATCAGATGTCCATGAGTGGCTAAACTCCCTTATGGAGTATTGATGTAACTTCCAACCTTATTGTTGTGGTTTAATTTCATGGGTTTTTAGGCTCTTTAATTCACTGTTTGTTGATTGCATAATTAAGAGGATTCTTTGAATCAAATTTTATTGTTTAATAATCAAGCCTAATAGAATGATTGGCCATTAGTTTTGTTAGGATTGAACCCAAAGTATTCCTA
>JAUPMG010175997.1:0-10496 GCA_031762675.1 Pachysandra terminalis
TCACCTGTCAGAATAATATCGTCTACGTACACAATGATAACCGCCAACTTCCCTTTAGGAGAGTGCTTCACAAATAAGGTATGATCTGATTGATACTAAGAATACCCATACTCTTTCCCAGCCTTTGTGAATCGATCGAACCAAGCTCGAGGAGATTGATTGGGACCATACAAGGCTTTTCGGAGTCTACAAACCTTGTCAATATTTATCATTGTCTCAAAGCCGGTAGGGATGTCCATATAAACTTCTTCCTCTAGATAACCATTGAGGAAGGCATTTTTCACGTCATGTTGGTGAAGAGACCAGTCCAGATTTGCTGCCAAGGATAGAAGAACACGAACAATGTTGAGCTTAGCAACCGAGGAAAAGTCTCTTGATAATTGATGCCATAGGATCGTGTGAATCCTTTGGCAACCAAACGAGCTTGGACCTGACCAGATTCCCGTTTGCCTTATACTTAACTGTGAAGATCCATTTACATCCAACTTGATTCTTACCTTTCAGTAGTTCAGTAATCTCCCATGTACCGTTCTTCACAAGTGCCTGTATTTCCTCATTGATAGCAGCTTTCCAGTTAGGACAGTTGAGGGATTCTTGAATGTTGCGAGGAACCTGTATATCTGTAATACCAATAGTGAAGGCAAGAAACAACGGTGATAACCCGTCATATGAGACAAAATTCCCAATGGGATGTTGAGTGCAAGACCGAACACCTTTCCTCCAAGCTATAGGCATATTAGCTATTTCTTCTTCCAAGTCAGAATCAACAATACCATCAGAGTCAGAGATATAGTTACCTGGAGTTTCGTTTTGACTTGGACACGGTTCAGATTCATGATTTTGCTCAGGATGTGCTCTTTCCTCAGTTCCCTCTTGAATTTGCTCCTTATCCCTCAAGTCAACAATGACTTAATGTTTTCGACAGGTAGAGGCTGACTAGGAGACTCTGAGAGAATGGGTAAATTGACGATGGGTGACTCTAAGTTCCAAATTGATATTCCTGAGTTGAATTCTCCCCCTGAATATTAGTTTTGGGATAGTAAGGTTGGTATTCAAAGAATGTGACGTCCATGGAATTGAAAAAAAAAATTGTGACTAGAGAGTAGCACTTATACCCTTTTTTATTTCAAGAGTACCCAAGAAATATACACTTGAGTGACTGAGGATCAAGTTTACCCTGCTGATGTTGATGGATATGAACGAAGACAGAGCACTCAAATATTTTTGGTGGTATGGTGGAGATGAGACGTGTGTTTGGGTAAGATTGTAGGAGCGCTTAACAACGGGTTTGAAATTTTAGGACCCGAGATGGCATTCTATTGATGAGGTAGGCTGTCGTAAGGACGACTTTCCCTTAAAAACATTTTGGAACATTGGTTGAAAACATTAGGGACCTGGCAACCTCTAACAGATGCCTATTTTTCCTTTCAGCGATACCATTCTGTTGAGGGGTATCAACGCGAGAACTTAGATGGACAATTCCTTCTTTTGCTAGGTAATTCCCTAGAATGGAGTTGAAATAGTCCATAGCATTATCAGACTTCAGGATCTGAATTTTTGATTGAAATTGGGTCTGAATCGTTTTGAATATTTGACTTGTTTCTAATTTTTCTTTCATAAGGAATATCGAAGTTAGTCTAGTATGGTCATCTATGAATGAGATAAACCACCTAGCACCTGTCACATTTTTTGTTCTTGAGGGTCCCCAAATGTCGCTGTGGATTATTGAGAACGGTTGGGATGATTTGTAGGGTTGTGTTGGGAATTGACTTTGGACATGTTTTGACAGTTGAAAAATTTCACACTCAAACGATTTTGAATTTTTATTGAATAATGAGGCAAAATAAGTGCTTGAGATACAAAAATTTGGGATGACATAAGCTATAGTGCCACAACATGATTGCATTATCGTTATTTGGGCGGGAAACAAAAACAAACTTACTGCTAACTGTAGTTTGAGGTTGTTCTTGTGGATAGTAACATTCCTTGAGAATGTAGAGTTTGGAGCACTCCTTAGCATTGCCAATCGTCCTTCCCGAATCCAAATCCTAAAATTCACAATGAGTAGAGAAGAAATTAGTAACACACCTCTTTTCCTTAGTGACTTTACTAATTGATAACAAATTACAATCCAAGTTTGGAACCAAGAGGACAGAGTCAAGTATTAGATCCTTGGAAATAACTACAGAACCTATACCGACAACCTTTGATAGATATCCATCTGCTATACGGACAGTTAAATTATTGGGACAGGAGCTATAAGAATTAAATATAGAGATATCTCCCGTCATATGGTCAGAGGCTCCTGAGTCCACGATCCATGGTGTTATTTGTTTCTTTCCCACTGTTAGAGTGCTTAGCAAATTACCGTTGTGAGCAGTGTACCGGAACCGGTGACATGACTAGAAGAGATGCCGGGTTGTGGTTGGGCTGACAGAAGAGGAGACAATAGTTTCTAAAGTGTCTCCATTTGCTCCTTGTTGAAGGGGCTCTCTTCCGATTGCGCCTGTTGTCCTTCTGTAGCAACATGATTCCCAAGACCTTCTCTCTCCATTAGATGACGAGCCGGCTTTCAATCTGCTGGTTTCCCATGAATCTTCCAGCAAGTCTCCTTCACATGGCCAGGTTTCTTACAATGATCACACCATGGCCTGCCTCCTTTATTTTTCAAACGATTGCCAGATGGAGAGGCGAACTGGGTTCCTTGAGCAGTAAGGGCCGAACTTTCGGTCATGTGAAGATGTTGAGGGAGGCTCATCATGAGTTTCTTTCAATTTTCTTCACGACGGACTTCAGAAAAAGTCTCTCTAAGACTGGGTAGCGGTTTTGTCCCCATTATTCTTCCGCGGATTTCATAAAGGTTCTTATTTAAACTTAACAAAAACTTGTACACATGTTTTCCTTCGACAATATTTTTATACAAGGTACTATCATTAGTACAATTCCAATTATAAACTTCAAAAGTATCAAGTTGACGCCATAAACGAGTAAGAGTATTAAAATAATCAGTTACCGTAAGATCTCCCTGGCGCAAATCATGAAGGATTCCTTCAATTTGAACAACCTCCGATGTGTTTTCTTTATCAGGAAGCGTATCCTTAACCATATCCCAGATTTCCTTAGCAGTGTCAAATGCCAGAAAATTTTTGCCAATGTTTATGGTCATCGAGTTGACGAGCCACGACATGACCATATTATTTGCTGCCATCCATTTCTTGTAGGTTGGGGCCGTCATAGCCGGAGACGCTGAAACTCGGGGATGTAGTCGTCTTTCTCCTTACCTCGTATGAACATCAAAATAGACTGAGACCATTGTAAGTAGTTGTGCCCATTTAGTTTATGAGCAGTGATAGGACGATGAGAGGTTTCCATCTGATGAGAGGAAGATGGAGATATGACATTTTCTGTAGAAGATGCTGATGGTGATGATGCGTTGGTATGCATTCCGAATGCAGGGCCATATTTAGGCATGAATATGAAGGAGAAATTCGAGTAGGAACAGTTCAAAGAGAGAAGAGAAGAGTCAGCTTAGGACTCGCTGATACCATGAAGAAAAAGAGAGATTGGGAAAATAATTTTTCTTACTTTTCCATTGAGTGAATCCAATATAAATATAGTACAACAGAGATCCTATTCAAGGTAATACAAACCTTGAATAAAGAAACTAAATATAAACGGGAAACTTTCTACACCAATACAAATAGAAACCTTCCTAAGAAGAAATATGGAAACTTAAATTAAGGTGATCTTATTCCTTGATTTGAAAGGACCAATATCTCCCAAACAATCACCATGATCGAGTGCAGATACGAGCACTCGATCGCATTACGATCGAGTGCAGACATGAAGGCTTGATCGCATTGCGATCGAGCGCAGACACATGGGATCGATCCTAATTAGCAGCTTGATTTCCAACAATTTGCAGCACCCCTGTTCTATTTCTCCGCCTGATCGCAACAGCCACCATCAAATCCCTTCACTGAATCTCCTTTCCCTACTTCTCTTTGCTGTCCAACCCAAAACCATCTTAATGGTTCCTTCTTTCAATCCCCTATTCTTCACCTCTTCAAACCCTCAAAACCTAGAAAAAACAGCTCCAATCAAACCCATAATCTAACAGCTCTCGAGCACTTCCTCTTCACCTCTCTGACCCCCCTCTATTCCCTTTCTGCTGCTGCAACAGCAGCGGCAACCACCCCTACTCCATTAATCCTCAAACCTTCCCTCACCTTTGTCTCCTCCTCTGTTTTTCCCTCTGTATCTACAGAAAACTCAACCACAACACCCAGAACACTCCCCTCCCCCTTTGATCCACCATATCATTGCTACTGTGTATAGTAGCTCAGGCATCACCACATACAGTATACCCAAGACCATCACAGTTACCGATTGCTCATCTTTCTAGCCAAGCTTCGCAAGGAAGCTCAAAACAAGAAACAGAAAGCACAGTGAAGACTGCTACAAGTATTTTCAATATCATATTTACTTTATTCAACCCCTGCTTATTAAGTGAAGAGGTGGTTTGGGATGTTCTATTTTGGTTCATACTTGCATACATTGTTCAGATACATTCAGTATATTCTTAAATGAAATTTGAATTCATTATTGGATTGTTTTAATTGCTTTGCATTCGATTGCATATATATGCCTAATTCTTGTTGGATAGATGTTTTGGAAACTATTTGATTAGATAATGAAATAAGATAGGTTTGTCAGTCTGTAATTAACATGCATAAGATAAGTTCTTTTATTGAATAGATTTCTGATATTTTTAGGTGTTCTTAGTTTTAAAATATTTGTTAGGTTTAAGCTTTTAGTTAATTTTAGTGACTTTTTTTAGACTTAATCTAATTTGGCCAAATAATCTTGAACCGGATAACCGGTTGAACCGGGAGTAGATGGGTACCTAACACCTTCCCATCTCTCAAATAAACCCCCTTACCTAATTTCTGGTTAAACCACCTTAAAATTCACATTTTGCTCTATTTTATAAAAATCAATAAAAACCCGGGTGACCATCCACACCCAAACTGGATGGATGGTGGCAACTCCATTTCAACCCAATCGACCTATGGTCCACCCGACCGTGGGGGTGATTACAACAGTCATATGTGTATTAAACATGTTATCACACTATATCTCACATACTAGCATGAATATTACAATCATCATATGAAATCACTATTCATATGGAAACCGTACCATATCAAATCATAACAGTCAATAGTTTACAATTCCCATAGTCCCACTATGTTAAGGCTACTCACATGATCCCATCATGTTCAAAGAAGATTCTACATGGTCCCACCATGTTCTAAACCAAACAAACATACATGCATACACATGGTCCCACCATGTGACACAACAACAAGATCACAGTAGTCACATAGTTCAATTATGTACTACAACAAAACACTACATGGTCCCACCATGCTACAACCGATCAATCACATAACAAACACCACATGGTCCCACTATGCTACGACCAATCAAACACATAACAAATACCACATGGTTCCACCATGCTACGGCCAAGTAATCATATAAACATACATCACATAGCAAATACCACATGGTCCCACCATGCTACGACTAAGTAACCACAAGGTCCCACCTTGTTATGACCATTAACCACATAAACATATATCATATATTATGCACATAACCAGTCTTTTAGGGACTTGCACCCACAGAGGAAGTGTCCTGTATCATTCCTTTAGGGACTCGCACCCACAGTGGAAGTACACCCTTATCGACATGGTTCCACCATACTACGACCAAGTAACAACAATGTCCTACCTTGCTGCAACCCAATCACAATCATATTCACAATCAATCAAGTCATAATGAAGATGCATCACAGGCATCACGGTTAACACAAACATAAATGCAATGCAATGCAAGGTATGATGCAAGCATGGAATGAAATGAAGTGTAATGCAAGGTGTCACTAGGCCTAGCCTAGTCACATTCTCATTCCAACTCACGACCATACGACCATCCTTTTAAGGACTTGCACTCATGGTATAAAGCACCAGTCATATTCCTTTAGAGACTTTCACTCACGGTGGAATACACCCTTCATTCACATTCCATTTAGGGACTTGCACCCACAGTGAAGATCACTTGTAATCGAGCTCTTCCTTTAGGGACTTTCACCCACGGTGGAATCACCCATAGATAACTTTTCCTTTAGAGCAGTCTTATTCCTTTAGAGACTTTCACTCACGGTGGAATACACCCTTAGTTCACATTCCATTTAGGGACTTGCACCCACAGTGAAGATCACTTGTAATCGAGCTCTTCCTTTAGGGACTTTCACCCACGGTGGAATCACCCATAGATAACTTTTCCTTTAGGGACTTTTACCCAAGGTGGAATCACCCTTACCATGCCTTGCATTTAGGGACTTTCACCCACGGTGGAAGCTCACCTATCCACAATCATAATCTCAAGTCATTCATACACAAACATCAGACACAGTCATGGATACACGCAATACCCTTAATCAATCATTCAAGTCAACATCATCAATTTCAAACACAAGTCATACAAATGTCAACTCAAGTCAAACGTAAGTCAACATAGGATGCTAAATGCACCATTTGACCAACTAAGTCCTACGCAACCATCTCTACTCATATTAAGCCTATCTTTAGGTCCTATGAACATATCCATACCCTTGAGTCGATATCACCTCATATTCCATTCGAATCATTCCGAAATTCAGAATTCTAGACCTTTTCCTATACGTTTTATGATTCGACCAATTCTAGACTTCTTGCACACAAACCAACTATATAGGCATATAAACAGCTCAATGGGGAACCTTCCCATAAAATTTGAAGCTCATTGGGCCTCGGTAGTTGGTAGCTGCCGAGACTCCTACCGAAAGGCTCAGTAGCATGTCCAAAGAGTTGGACATTTTGGGTGTTTTCGGTAGCTCCTCGGTAGCTGCCGAGACTGCTACAGAATGTAGAAATTGACTTAATTTATGGGATTTCTTCTTGGGCTTCGTGCTTCTACTCAAACCTAGTATTTTCTAAGGTTTTAATGATCATAAATCAATCTCTAAAACCTACTCATAGATCTAAGAACATGAATATGGTTCATAAAAACACATAATAACATAGTAAACACAACAACACAAGTGGATCATGTGAATCAAACGATCTTAGATCTAACATGTTAAACATACAAGAACATACAACCCACCTATATTTATAGCATTGAAATCATTCATAAAGGAAGTTACCGTAGAAATGTAGGAATCCCTACCTCGTTTACAGGTTCTCTATACCAACCTAGTATCGATCCTCGTCGATTTGCTCTTGTCTTTTCAGATGCTGTTTGATCGAAGTCCTCTTCCCTTTCTAGCCAATCGTCATCGTCTTCGCTTTCTTCGTGATCATCTTATCCAACATCTTCTTCTTCGCTTTCTTCCTTCTTCTTTTTCTTCTTCCTAGATTCCTTTCTCTCACCAATGTATACCTCTCTCTTTTCTTTTTCCTCTCTTTTTCTTTTTGCCTCTCTAGCTTCCTTCTTCCTACATAAGGCTTTCCTTACTTTATTTGAACTCTATCCTTTTTAGTTTGTTTGAATTCAAATTAGTTTAGTTCAATTTTCAAACAATAGAGAATCATCCGTAGGATAGTTTAAGTTGTTTATTTCCTTAATTAACCTCACTTTAATTGTAATTTCCTGTTTAAGTCCTAATGGACTTTTAATTGAGTTTTAGGCACAGTTAATTTATAATAGGGTTCTAGTCCATTTAGGTTAACAGTTCAGCCCATTAATTAATAAATAAATAATTAGGTAAGTATCCTTGTTGTTCTCCCTAATTATTAATTAGTCCAATCCTAAGTAGTGTCTTACATTAACTTCCAGTTGGGTCAGGGTCACTACATATTCATCATTATCATTCATGTATTTAGTATTAAAAAGTAACATATAAATAACACATATCAAAGGGAGGTAACCAATAATAATAGAGACAATGAAACTATTAATCATAAGGTTCAACTAACATATTTGGAATCAAATACTACACCTCATTATTAAGCATTAAGTAAAGGACACAATCTGACATGAAACAGAGTGAAAATCTGACTAAGTCTAAAAATGTTGATTTTTCACCTAAATATTTTTAGAGACAAGAATATAAGACTTTCTCTATCTGATTTTTTGTATTTAATCACTATATAACATAACTAGATAGCATAAAAATCATGAGCCTCATATGAGGGTTAAAAGTGTCCCTGCTCGAAAATCATGGTTTTGACTAAAATTCAAAAAACTGAAATTTATTCATGAACTGGAGAGTTGAGTGTTTACTCTTTTAGAATTAGGGTCTGGACGTATTTTTACTTGATTCAAATGTGGGGTATTTCCTTATTTACATGTAATATCTTAAGTAAATGGAAAGATAAAATTACAATGCCCAGACTTGGGAGCATGTGCTATGAACCAATGGGTATTGAATCACACTTCAATGATATTCAGGTAAATAAGGTGTTGTCTGAAGAACTTTCCAGGCTTAGGAGCCTGTGCTGTGAACCAGTGGGTACTGAATCACACTTCAGAGGGGTTCGACAGACTGCTCGATATACAGGTCTTCGACATACCAACCAGAGAACTACAAAATAACACACAGAGGCTTCGGTAGGGGTGTCGGTATGCCGAAGGGGTTTCGACAGACTGACCTGAACTACCTGTTTCTCAAAGAACAGTTCGGCATGCTCTTCCGTATGCCGAGGTGTATACCGAAGTATGCAAACCCAGAATTTCGAGTACGAACCACACATCAATTTCACACATTCATACATATGGTTATATCACACATCATAAATAGATTTCTATACAAAAACAACATCTAACACATACTTAAGATCATACCTTGATTCATAGTCTAGAACACTTCTAAACCTATGATTGAATCAAAACACGTTTCACACTTTCTTATATTGAATTAGATTGATTAGGCTTTATATAGAAATATGGGGAAACACACATATATCATTCACAAAGGAATCCACCATGTTAGAACATGGTTTAGGCCTAAATACACAAGAAATTGAAAGGAAAACTCACATGTACTATAGAATTCTATTGTTTGTTCTTCTTCTTTACTAACTCCAGGCTTCTAGGATTTAGAGATGCTAAATCTCTGCTCCCAACGGTTCTCCGAGTTTTCTTATGTTTTCCTAGGTTTAGATTGACCTAGTAGTCTTATTTTTATAGTCTTAGGTGTTTGGAACAGCCTATAGTCCTAGTACAACTAGTATGCTTCTATTTTTGACTACTGGAGACTTCTATCTTATCTCTGCCCCATGTTTTCTAGCATTTATTAATTTCACATGAATTTTCAATGCATTTAAAGTCTAATTAATGTTTTGGGCCTTAAGGAAACTACTTAACCCATTAAGCTAATTAATTTAATTAATTAAAACCCATAGCTAATTACTTAAACTCAATTCAATTAAATAGGCCAAATTTAATTAAGCCGAAGACTAATTAGTTACGCCAAATGCTAGTTAATTAAGTCCCGAACAATAGATTATGCTATAGTATGTGATCATATGGAATCCTCATAAAATAAACCAATCGAAATTCAAACACATAATAAGTTAAAAAGAGTTTAAGCCTATAGTTAATATTAGAATCCTATTAAATTACCATTCTACCTTTATTATTAAAAAAATTTCTTATTTATGATTTTTGAGCTCTTACACTAGAATTGTTAAAAGCTGAAACTCTACCCCATAAACAAAATATTGCATTATAAAAGTTCTACCTGAAGTAGGTTCTACGGACACAAATATAAATCAGGCCTCAAACAAAATATTGATATTTGATAAGCTTCTTAGTTTTGCAGATATTATTGAGTTCATTTACGCTACTTTTGATGACTGCAAATGTATTCCTCAGCTTTATTGTATTAGTTACTATTGTGTGTATCAATTTTTTTTAACAAATCTATTTACCCAGGACACAATCCTTGATTGTTCTAGATCCGTTGATTGCTGTATTTCCTATGGCTGCATTATCAACCATATTCTGGGTTTCAAATCTGTGATGAGAAAGTTTCATCAGTATTGATACTATCCAACATATATCCCTTTGAAAATCTGCCACTTTAGCAAGAGAGTGATAAAGAGATCCAATGCTTATAATAAGAACACAAGAAATCATTCTAAAAACAAAAAAAAAAATTCTATACAACATTCTATGAAATTATGCATCATCCATTCTGTCTTCTATCCGATAACATCATTCATGCTTTGGCAGAGTGTCCTCAGTAATCTTATTGAGTTTGCAAGGGATTTCCCATAAGCAACAGGCAAAGCCCCTATTTTCTTGGCTTTGCTAACCTACTCCTCCTTGGTGAAGTTGTTGTAATCGTTGGCTTCTATCTAATCCTGTTGAGAGTCCCACATCGTTCAGCAATGACTGAGATGTGGTGTTCATTGATCCTAGGCAATCCTCTCCTCTTGAGT
>JAUPMG010176018.1:0-10496 GCA_031762675.1 Pachysandra terminalis
TCTGAGCTAGACACTTTCCTTGGGATCGACCCTTACTCACACTACTACATATATTTATTCCAAGAGTATAGGATTTAGTTTTGGGTGACTGCGACAGCACGACCAGAAATCATCCTCAATGAAATCTACCTTACATGAATCGATCTCGTTTAGACCCTCGTCGGTTTGTTCACGGACAAAGACGTAGCCCTTAGATTGCTCTGAGTATAATGAACTTAACGACTCTCTTCTCTATCTTACCTCTCTGGTGTGAAGGCACATGAACATAACTTGGCGACCCCCATGACCTTATGCGAGTTAGGTCAGGTGCTCTGCCTGTCCGCAATTGGTATAGTGTGATAGGAACGGACTTCGTAGGAACACAGTTTAAGATGTATGCTGCAATCATCAATGTGTCTCCCCAAAAACTAATGTTTAGGGAGACATGCGCCATCATCGACCTCACAATATCTAACAAGGTAAGATTCTTTTTCTCTGCGACACCATTATGCTGAGGTGTGCCTAGGATCATCAATTACCTACAAATTCCTTTTTCTTCACATAACTCTAGAAGCATATTAGATAAATACTAATGCCCTCTATCGGCACAAAGACACTTCATGTGTCGATCCAATTGGTTCTCGACTTCCACCACAAAGCGTTTAAAGCAATCTAATACTTTCGACTTATGGGCAATCAAATACACATAGTTGTATTGCGTGTAATCATCGATGAATATGATGAAATATGACTCTCCATGGAGGGTCTTAACATGATTGGTCCACATATGTCAGAATGGGCTAAATCTAAATGAACGTTTTCTCTCACTGCCTTACCAAATGGTTTCCTACATGCCTTACCAGCCAAACAATTCACAAACGGGTAACTGAAACATAGCAAACGATCCTAGTAGACATTCCTTAGCCAATCGGTTCATCCTCTCTAGCCCTATGTTGCCTAATCTGGCATGCCATCTCAATGAATTAGAAATAATAACATCATCATCATGGAAAGTCAAATTTAAAATGAAATTTGCATCACTTGAATTATCAATATCAAGTTTAAACAGACTATCAAAAATAAATCCCCTATCATATAAAACCTACTCTAAAGAAATGGAGATGCAGTCTCTACTGAAAATGCACTACTAGATACAGGGTTTTGCCGGTAGTCCAAAACGGTAGGCAAAAGTTAGAGGACCGTCGTGGATTCATTTGACGGTGGTCCACCTGACCCCTGATAATAGCCTTACCATTAATAGAATTAACGACGATCTTAACAGTGGTCATAAACCATCGATAAACATGGTTACAAGATCAGTATTAACTATGATCTACTAGGACCGCCGATAAGTATGATTGCAGCAGGGAATTAACGACGATCCTAATAGGATCGTCATTAATTACCTGTTTTTTTTTTTTTTTTTTTAATTTACCCTCCTTCTACAGCAATATTTAATGTTTATGCATCACCTACAACTTCTTAGTGACATCACTAGCTAGTGGTGGTATGTGACATGGCATTATGCATGATCTAGTACTTGCTTCCCATGAACCCTCCAGTCTGCATATTAGTGAAACAAACTAAAAGAAAGAGACTTTTTTGATTTAGCCCTCAGATGAGAAATTTACTGTACATTGATAGCAAGTAACAACCACATAAAAATCCAAGTCCATAAATGAACAAGCTTAAAAAAAAAAAAAACCTAATTAAGTAACCAGATCATGAACTACCCATACAAGGTTTGGTGCAACTTGTCCTGTACAGACTCTCCTCTCTCTTTTTCTCTCTCCTCACGGTGACTCCAACTTGGTTATCCATAAGGCTGAAACCTTTATGTCTTGCAACTTGCTAAAAAGCTTAGGTTGTGAAAGCTACTTTGTTTTTTAGCATAAGTTGTGAAAGCTACTTTGTGATTGCAAGCACTGTTGCTCCTTCCAACTGAAATATTAACCACAAATCAATAAATCCTTAAAATTAGCTGGAAATGGCTCCTTTGATCCTAATTTCTATCCATGAAGTGGGGTTACAGAATTGAATTATCTAAAACAATGTTTATATATATACCATGAATCTTGCACCCCAAATCTCTTCTTCTGTAGAAGGAACAATAGTGATCTTGTTCTTGGGGTTCTCAAAGCTTCTAAGCTCTTCCACTGCAGTTGAAAAGAAACAACCTGCATGTAACTCAGATCAAGTTAATGAAATTTTCATTACAGCTAAAACCCAAAAATTTAGAGAGAAGAAGAAGATACAACCCTAAGGGAAAGAAGCAAGCAACTTGCCACAAGCACCTCTAAGCAACTCTACATCATCGGCAAAAGCCACATATCCATCTGTAGTGATTCCACAATATAGAGAAACCTTCCCAAATTGCATCATTAATAGGAAAACAAAAAAATGTAACCCTGTGTATTGACCCTAAACCAGAATTAGAGATGTTTTGTAATTGAATTGTGTAAATGAGGATCAGATTGTTAATATTAGAACTTATGGGGGTATTGTCACAACCTAAACCTAAGGACTCACTTAGGAACCCTAAATGTTTAAGACGTGACTCTCATTCCCATAATGAATGAGAATGGCAGCTAATATTTCACTAAGAGATAAAATTTCACAAGTATGTAAGAAGAAATAAGAAGTTGTACAATACCTCAAAATGTTACATCTTTTCATGCACAATACATCGGAAGATAATAATTCAAAACATAGTTCTAAATTAAAATCAAACTTCCCCTAATCATAATCATCCAAAATATGAAACATCATTATACAAAATATCTTATTACATTCAAATTTATTCAAAGTAAAAGCCTTCTTCATCTTCAGGAATTCCGTCCAGCACTTCGTTATCCAAAGTAGTACCATTTAAAGGACCCGAAAGATGGTGCTAAAAAGCGTGAGCTATAAAAGCCAATAAATAGAAGAGTTCAATACAGTCTAGGATTGATCTAGGGCCAAAGCCACTAATCAATAATAATCAACACTCATAAGTAAAGAACAGAAACGAAGTAAAATGAGAAATGCATGAGGTCGATGTTTATATGCAATGCATGTCGTACTTCTATTTCATACAGTTCACCAAGGTGATCTAACAAACAACTAATATGCTGTGCAACTCTATTAGATATATTAATGAGACATGTTCCCACTTGATCCACTAATTCTTGAGCAAGATGTCGTCATGTTCCATCCCCCCCATACAAGGCCACTCTTAAGAATATAGTATTCTATGTGTGCAACATAGTTGTAAGGGTTTTCAACCAAGGAGGCACAATCCCCCTCACTTATTTTTGATCAAGGGTATCACTCCAAGGCTTGCGCTAGCGTCAGACTTCTTCAGGAAACATAACCATTAACAATCAACGGAGAAATTCTCTCTGGAAATACATCCAAGCAATCTTGGGAATTAATCAAGGATAAGATGAGTGTATTGGGGAGGGCTAATCCTTCAACTCATTAATTCAGACTCCTCACTCAGCATGATTCACAGATCATAACACTCTTAATAAGTTCTCGAGATCCCATATGTGGAACTCAGAACTAAGGATATTACTCATGGACCATATCAAGGTTGAGAGTCAATGTAGTGCGAGTGATGAGGTGCACATTAACTACGCATTCAACTTCTAGTGTACAATGTGAAATATAAATTATTTATGATTCAATACAATTATCCTTCACAAGAGACAACTATAGTCTAAAATTCATTCATCCTTGATGCATAGTGAAGTACATAAGATTGGAAGAGCACATGAGTCATTTTAGAATCATAATGTCTACATTCACATTAATCCAAGCATATATAAACCATATTATGGAAGTCCAAAAGAAGATTCAAAATGAAGAGCTTCGGTGAGGTCTCGGTGCACCGAACCAGTCTCGGCACATCGAAGTGGGTCTCAGCGATCCTTCCAAGGACCTGAAAGTGCCACTCTGAGATTCGGCGTACCGAACCTAGCTCGGCAACCCTTTCAGAACCTAGGAAGTTGTCCCGAAATTCTCGGCTCATCGAGTAGATCGCCGAAGGCTCTTGAAGGAGCTCGGCGAACGGTTCGGCGCACCGAGAAGGTCGTCGAACCACGCGGTAGGGTAATTTTCTCCCGCTTTTCATTCAAATGGAAAACACAAGATTCCATTCATAAAAAAAAAAAAATCACTAACAATGTATTTTACACAACATACATTGAAAATCCAACATTTCGATTCATTTACATGTTCATATATCCACAAAGAACCTCTATACAAAAAGAAAGTGATAAAGATGATGAAAATCATTGAGAAATAACCATAGCACCATTTCAAACCAAGAACATAATGAACTAATCTACTTACCTTAGAATTGAAGGCAAAATCAACACCAAATTAGCACAAGTTAGTTCCAATACTTCTCCAAGATCCCTTAAGCAAAAAAATGAAGGTTCAAGGTTTGTTTCCCATGCAAGTAGAGACAAAAGCGTGAGACTAGGTCTAGGTTCAACAAGTGTCAAGGATCAAATCCTTGATCTCAACAACCAAGGATCTCAACCCTTGGATAAAGACATGAGTGGGGGTTGGTAAATCGCTCCACCAACTACCATGTCTTTAAATCTCAACCATCTAATACAAACACAAAGAAGTCAATCAGATCAAGACCACACATCAAGGCTACAAGGGATCTAAGTGATCCTTGCCACACAACAAAGTTAAACGGGCCACGCTTGGGTGTGTAGCACCCCAGATCATAGGGCGATATCACAACTGTTCGTGATGCTCTGAATTAACCTTGTGGTTAACCATAGAAAATAATTAATATAAGACTATGATCCCTATTCTCTAACAAATTACACAAAATTAATCTTAAGAAAATTCACATCATTACTGGTATGTATTGAAATTATTTAAAACTATACTGGGATGGACCTTGGGTTAAACGTATGGAGCATTAATTAGGTATTGGGTTGGACTAATTAGTTTAAAGGGCTTAGTAACTTAATTAATTTAATTAGTGTAATGGGCTCAATCATTGGGCTTAACTAAGTGGGCTTAAGTGAAAAACGTGTGGATCTAGTTAAAGAGACTAAGGGTATCTTAGTACTTCATTTATGTATGTTCTTTTAGAAAGGTTAAGTTCCTACTTAGATTTGGATTGACATAGATAATTAAGATTAGTTTGAATTAGAATAGAAAGTTTCTAATTGGTTAAAGGTCTAAAAGATTAGTTAGGATTCTGATTTGATAAATTATAAAAGAAGTTAGGAGGGGATGTGTAGAACAAGAAAAAGGAAGAAAATATTAGAGTTTTTGGCTGAGAGAGTGAGAGAAAGAAAGTGAAGCATTGGTGGCTGGATCTGAGGTCAAAGAAGAAGAAGAAGAAGTAGAGAGGAAGAACACTCTAGGAGCAAATCAAGAACAAAATCTGTAAGCTGTAATTCTGTATAATCCTTATGAAATTTCAGAAGTCATGATATGATGTTGTAAGGTATAAAGTGATTAAATACAAATTATTGGTATGATTATCATGTTTATTGAATGATCTTACAAATACTAATCTATGTGTGTTGATTTGATTGATGTATTGAGATGGATTTGGGTTTATGTTAATATTAAATTGTTATTGAACACTTGAAGCATAAAATTGTATTTTTAAGGATTTGGGCACGAAACCCTAGAAGAAAAACTGATTTCTGGTTGAATTGTACGTTCGGTAGATCCTCGGTACATACCGAGACATCCACCGAACTACTCTGTACATACCGAGACATCTATTGAGCAAGTGAAACTTACGGGACAATGTGCCGAGTCTCGGTACATACCGAGACCCTTGGTAGGTCACTCGATACATATCGAGACATCTACCGAAAGCTATCAAACTCTCTGGACCATCGATCGAACCTCGGTACATACTGAGACATCCACCAAACCATTCGGTAGGTCACTCGGTACATACCGAGACATCTACCGAAGACCAATGGACTTCAAATTTGATGAGGAAACCCCATTTAATGTTTTGAATATGAATATAAGAGTTGTATCACTGCAAAATGGATCGATGATTTGTATACCATGATTTATGTACTTGCTTACATGCTCAACGGTTGATTATGTTGCATGTATATTGGAAAGGATTCTTGTGACGGCTTCCTAAGGATTGTTCGGGTGTATGGGAGCCCGGATAGCTTCCGAAGGGTGTTATCATCGGGGATCCTACAGATTGTTATGAAAGAGTCTTGTGATGGTTTTCGGCGGATTATTCGGGTGTATGGGCACCCGGATAGCTTCTGAAGGATTCTATCACCGGAATTCCTATTGTTTGGGATACTTCAGTTTGAGATGGAACTTGTAGTAGGTGTGGGTAATCGTCTTGTATGATAAACTTCCCTGGGTTGATTCCTTAAATGTACGTGGGTCAACGTCCTCTTAGAAGGCCTCCCCGGGTGTTAATCCCTAAATGGACGGAAATAGATTTGGGAATTGAGCCCGGTAGGTTGCGAATCCTACAAAACTACGATGTACATGTGGGATGATTGAATGTGGAGACATACTGACCGGGAGGTCGTGGACCGAGGTGTTGGTAGAGATTGTGACCGGCTGATCACCGAAAAGTGGAGTGCTTTCGTATGATTGATTGGCATGATGGAATGATTGCATATTATGTTATTGTTATTATTATTACTATTGTCTATATGCCATGATGATAATGTATGTTGTTTGGACTGATGTAATTCCTTGAGGATGGCAACAGAATTCTTCTTACTGGGCATTCCAAGCTAACGCAACCTGTTATTGTTGCAGGTTAAGGAGACTGATAGTTGGATGATATTGCGTGGATTAAGAGCTGTTAAAGGTTACTTTATTTTTTGTTTTTGAATTTCTAGTTCAGATTTGATGTAATAGGCTAAGTTTAGTAGATATTCTGGTTTGTAGGCTCTTCTGAAGCCATTTGAATTGTTATTCCGCACTCTGATTGGTTTAATGAAAACTTCTATAAATGTTTATTTTGTTTTGGTTATGTGTTCCGCGTTCCATGGTTGGGAACCCGAAAGTTGCACCTCGTGATCCGTGCCACCCACCTTGGGATTCGGGCACCAAGATCCAGGGCGTGACACCATGTAATGTCCATTGGCTCAGTCTTATTTCCCTCATTATAAATACAGAGGATCAAGGCCGGTCTTCGGACCAAGGACTAATGCAGAACTCCTTATCAATCAACTATCAGCTTCCTCTAGTGTTAGTTGTGTACTATGTCTAGTAAAATACTTCAGCTATCTTCATCAAAAGCTCTGTCCAATCTTCAAAAGCTTTTGTTTTTTTATACTGTCACAATGTTATTAACCACAAAATTTCTAGATGATGACTGTCATCATCATTTTCATCTCAACCTGTCTAGAAGGATTTTTGTGTGTCATATATAATGTCTCAACTTGATGGGCCTACAAAAAATACTTACTAGAATAATTAATTCACCACTGAATATCATGTTGAACTACCTACCCTGTTGCTCCTATTTTCTCTCTTTCTCTGCCTCCCTATTACAGTCTTTCCAGTTCTCTATATCTTAATATAGATTGTATTGAAGACTTTGGAAACTAAAGTTAATTTTGATAGGCAACATTGAGATCAATTCTCCTCCAAGGTGTTGTCCATATCACTCATTGGTTCTAGTACGCAGAGGTTTATGGGAATTGTATAAATTGAATCAAAGGTCAAAGAACTTGATTTAGAAATACCACCACACCCTCACCCTCACCCTCACCGCCAACACCACCACACCCTCACCCCCCCCCCACCCCCACCCACCCCCCCCCCCCACCAACCCCACACCACCACAACACCCTCACCCTCACCCCTACCACCAACACCAACACCAACACCACACCACCCTCACCCTCACCCCACCACCACTAACACCACACCAACCTCATTCTCAGCCCACCCCCAACACCACCAAACTCTCAGCCCACCACCAACACCACCACCACCCTCACGCCACTACCAACACCACCACCACCCTCACTCCACCACCACACCCTCACCCTCGCCACCAACACCACCACACCTTCACCTCACCACCACCACCAACACCACACCACCCTCACCCTCACCCCACCACCACACCCTCACCCGCACCACCCACACCCAAAATCCATTTCATTTACAATTTTTAAAAAGATCATCCTCATGACATTGAGATTACATAAAAAGAATGGTTCATGACGGGGAGAATATTGGATATATATTTTTGTTATTATAAAAAAATAGTATTACAAAATTAGACACCTCACAGTATCATTTTACACCCATTACCATCACCACCCATTGGGGGGGGGGGGTGAGGGTGAGGCTGAGGCTGAGGCTGAGGGTGGTGTGGTGTTGGCGGTGGGGTGAGGGTCAGGGTCAGGGTCAGGGTGAGGGTGGTAGTGTGGTGTTGGTGGTGGTGGTGGTGGGGTGAGGGTGAGGGTGGTAGTGTGGTGTTGGTGGTGGTAGTGGGGTGAGGGTGAGGGTGGTGGTGGGGTGAGGGTGGTGGTGGTGGTAGTGTGGTGGTGTGGTGAGGTGGGGTGAGGGTGGTGGTAGTGTGGTGTGGTGTTGGTGGTGGTGGTCGTGTGGTGTTGGTCGTGGTGGGGTGAGGGTGGTGATGAAGTGGGAAAAGCAGCCAAAAACTTATCTCGGAGAACCATTTTTCAAAGGTAAACCCACTGTGTATACCTTTTAAACCCTTATAAACCGATTTCAATCAAAATTTCAAGGCTAGAAGGCAAAACTTCTTAACCCAGCTGGGAGGTTCGTTTTAATCAACTCTGTCTTAACAGCCTTACCAACCTTTCTGATGTCCAATTTTTGGTTTCCTAGGAAAGTAATTGATCATATTGACCGATTACAGAGAAAATGTTTCTGGAATCATGGTGAGGACACTAGGAAAATGCATCATGTCAAATGGGACATCTTGTGCCAACCTAAAACATATGGCGGTCTTAGCATTAAAGACCTCTCTTGCATGAACTTAGCTTTGCCCGCTAAAAGAGGATGGTCTATTGTGAATGGAAATCATTCCCTCTGGTCCCAAGTTATCTCAAAAAAAATATTTGAAACAAGGGAATTTCTTGCAATTAGAAGCTAAACAAACAGCTTCATGGTGTTTGAAAGGCATTATCAAAGTAAACAAGGTTCATAATCATGGACCGTTTTGGACAGTTGATGACAGAGCTCATATAAGGCCTTGGCAAGACAAATGGATCCCCAATTCAAACTTTGACAACTCAAGCATTGCGAGAAATCCCCTCCATCTTGAGACATTGATCGCCTACTTGAGTTTTTTCCAGTTTCTATTGTGGAATCTATTATGCCCATTCCATTAAGCATATTTCCAAAACAAGTCTGCCTTGTATGGCAACCAACACCAACTGGAAAATTTTCTGTCAGATCATCTTACAACTTGCAAGTCTCAAACCTTGTTTCACACCAGTCCCCATCTGGGCATGTATCTAGACTCTCTCGGTTCGGTATGCATGTTGATGACCTGTGTCCTCTTTGTTCTATTTGCACTGAGAACAACACACATCTATTCTTCACTTGTCATTTTGCCAGAAGTGTTTGGTTCGGCTCTACACTCAAATCTCAAAATCGATTTAATTGATTTTACTCAAATCCTGCATCGGTCAAATCTGATCTTCCCAAATCACTCTTCATCATCACAATCGGGTAAGTGGACCGAAGCACTGTTTTCGTTCACCGTATGGTCCATTTGGCTTGCTCGAAATAGAGAAATTTTTCAGAAAGGAAACTTAACCCGTTAGATTGTATTTCAATGAGTCTCAAGCTTTGCACTGAATTCTGGAATGCAAACTGCATTCGAAATCCCATTTCCAATGATGTTCCTCACATCCAATGCCACCCACTCCCCTCAGACTAGTTCAAAGGAAACTTCAAGGTGCCGCTCGGGTGGTGGGGTTATCAGAGACTGTAATGGTTACTTTGTAGCAGCTACTGCGAGCTTCATCGAAAATATATATTACGAATATCATTGTTGAAGTATGGGCAGCAAGAGAAACCTTACTTCTTGCCTTCTCTTGCAATATTAAAAAATTCATTTTGGAATGAGATTCACAACTGGTAATATTCCTGCTAAACAATGACAACAAACCTTCGTGGTCCATCGATACACTAATCTCTGATTGCAGGTACTTCAAAGTTTTCTTTCAGGGATGTAGAGCTCAACATGCATATCAGGAAGCAAACTCTCCATTGATGATCGACTAGCTTATGAAGGCATCATTATTTAGCAACAGTCTATCTGGAGAGATTTTGCTCCATCTCTTGTAACTGATCTTTTAACAAAAAAAAATCTGAGAATTCACTTCAACATCAGATTAGAATAGGTGTTTGTTGTCACGCCCCGGATTCCGGTGACTCAGATCTCAAGGTGGGAAGGCACGGATCACGAGGTGAGACTTTCGGGATCTTTTGCTAGACCGCGGATTGTCATATCATAACCTCAAGATAACAACTAAGGTGAACCTAAATCTCATTTTATTCAATAA
>JAUPMG010176049.1:0-10494 GCA_031762675.1 Pachysandra terminalis
AATCTAAAATATTGTTTAATTGATTACTTACTGGGCTAAGTGTAGCTGAAGCCTTTGCGCAACCATTTCAGGGAATTTAGATGGGGAACATGATGTGGTTTACGTGGCTGGCCTGGATGATGGCTTTCAATGATTTATACGTAGAATTTTGTAATAGGTTTTATTTTTACTTTTTAGATTAGATATTATGTATAGGGTTAGGATCTAATTTAAACATACGAATAGATAGTATTTTTCCTTTGTTTTTTCGCTGCTATTTCTTTAAGTGTTTTGGATGTAATAATTTAGTAAGCTTTTGATTAATTTCAGTAAAGTATATTCCTTTAAAGTTTCATTGATTCATATGGTTTGGTTTTATATTGATTACCACTCTCGATTCCGGTTGGGATGAGAGTTGCGGTTTGAACATAAGGGTTCTTACGAGAATTACCTCAGGTTTGGATCGTGACACTAGCGGATTGGAGTTCCCTAGGAAGGTGACCAATGTAAGATCTTTCAAAAGGTTTGATTCAAATGCATTAAGTCGCGATTTTAATTGCCCCAGTCATTCCTAAGATGTTGGACAGAAGAAACATCTTCTTATAAGCTTATGCTATCAAGAATGCACAACCACAAAATGAATTGCCCCAGTCCTTATCATGACTGGACATGGGGTTGAACAAGTTTAAATAGGTGTATAGATGCCCTTTAGTCTTCATAGATCTAAAATCCAAAATGTCATTCAAGTGACAAGATGAGGACTCACAAGTGGCCCTACTCATGAGTTTAAATTACAAGGGTTCACGAATGACCCCAGGTCACAAGTTGAAGTTACCAAATAAGGATGTTTCACTAGTGACCAAATCAAAAATTTTAAGTCATTGATTCCACAAAATGACAAGTCAACTCCTATGAGAGAAAACATGTTTTCGAAGATTTAAGTGATTTTCCTAACTCAATTCAAGTGAGTATATAAGGATTACATGAATGATCCCATTGGCCAAATCTCAAGAATATATGCAACTCATTAAGGAAAAAATCATAAGAAAAACCTTGAAAATTGAATGACTTTTGAAACCATGAGATGGAACCTTGTCTTGTCCAAAATGGGATGAGGTTCTTGGTAATGACCCAAGTGCATGCATAATTATGAAATAATACATGATATATGACTTTCCATGGGTTAAAAGGATATGGGTTGGGCTCAAACTATCACATCCCAAACCAATTGAGATCCTCGGGATTCCCAAAGGTTTAGTATGTTACTCTCAGCACAAACACAATGGAGTGGAAAGCAATAATCAAAACATAAGCGAAAGTAAAATCAATAGTTATATTAAACACTTAAGTAAAATTTACAGATTTAGTCTTATTACAACGGATTTAATGGAATCTACATTAAATCTTAGTACATGAGCCCTATCTAATATATCCTTGATTCTAATCCCTTCTAAGCTCTCATTTCGTAGGCTAGACTTCAATCCTGAAAAAAAATATAAATCAACAAACATAAGCTGGAAAGCCTGGATGAGTAGTCCTTCAATGCAAGGTATTTACTCATATCCCAATGTTATGAGATACAAACAAATAAGATATGTAATGTTAGTATAATCTGTAAATATGTGAAGGATGACGAATGTGATCAGCAATCGACAAAATGCATATTCTCTCCCAATCTCACAATGGCATGTGAAATAATGGTCAATATCAATAGTGCAACCTACTTCTATAAGCAAATTAGATCAAGTGTATCATACACAAGATGCTCACAATAATATCAACAATCAATATGAAATGCAAGGGTGCAGTTAAGTATGCTAATATTGCAAGTTCCCACATGATCGATCATTCCTTGAGTTCCTGTCTTCTCGATCCATCCCCCCCATACAGGGCCATTCTCAAGTTAAGATATTCCATGTGTACATCATGGTTTTAAGGGGCTTCGACCTAGATGGCACAATTCCCCCACTTATTTGTGATTAAGGGCAATAAATCCAAGGTTTCACCAATCTGAACTATCCTCAAGGAATCTTACATATTAAACAACTAACAGAAGGGTATATGATTCAGATATTGGGCATCACAATGTGAACTTTCCCTCACCTTTCATCTTTCCACAAGTCTTTTGGGATCATCACACAGAACATATCCCTCACCTTGGGAGAAAACAATATAGTTCAACCATGGGACAACAATGGTACATAAGCCAATAGTCTCATGCGAAATCTAATCCCATGCAAGGTATAGGGTATTAGACAATACAATCACAACAAGGTAGTCCCTAATGCAACTCATAGATTCAGGTCCTTTAATTAACACAAACAATGATGCATAGGCATATATTCACCTCAGCAAACACATGCGCACAATCTCATGATTCTACACTAATAGGGTATAATATCACATACTACGTCGGAATGTTCATTTGAGCACAATAATCATGATAGAAGTAACATAACTATGTATAATCATTAGTGGTAAGGTATGACTCTCAAATTATAAGTAATTCAACACATAAGGCACTAATTAGCACATAATCACATACATGGATATAATAAATAGATATTGAGTAATTTAGTCAATTTCTGTACCTAGACATGCACAAAAAGGGAGTATGGCACTGTTGGAAAGGTCTATGGTATGGTCTCTCATGTATTTCAAAATATTGTCTTCCGAAGTTAAGGCATTAGTTGGCTAGAGCTTGGTTTGAAGGATCATAATTTGTTAGGCATGTATCTGGAGTCTAAAAACATGGTAGATTAATTAAATTAGGTCTATTATAGGTGTCGAAGTCTCAGGGTTCACAAACAAGTCAAATTGGCCTTCAGCGTACTCCTCGGTGTGGTCTTAGTGAACTCTCGGTGTACCTAGGGGTCACCGAGAGGTTCAATATAGGGTCTTCTGGGTTTTGGTCTCAGGGACAGGCTTGGCGTACTTTCGATGCACCGAGTTGAGTCTCGGTGTACTATCTAGGAGCTTAATTTCTTTACTGTGATGCTCGATGTACTCTCGGTACACCGAGATGGCGCTCGGTATACAAACCAGGGGCTAGATTTGCAGACGGTGTGGCTCGGCGTGCCCTCGGTATACCGAGTAGGTTTGCCAAAGCACGATCTTGGTGTTTTTAAATTGGGATTTCTTCCATAGATCTTCTATAACCTAAAGGTGCTTCGAAAACTAATTTTTGGTCATTGGATCAAGCCTATACAAGTGATCAAAGGTTCCTTGGACTTAAAGTGGGTTATTTTTTGTTTTTGGTCTCCTTGTACAGAAACTTTGTTAGTAACACTTTACGGTTTTACTAATAGAATCGTGGGGAAGGAGTTTAGCACAATAAAACATGATCTTTCCCATGGTCATAACATTAAAATAGAAGTAAATTCTCGAGACATTGAAAGCAAACTCACTTTGTTTTGCTGTAGAATTCTCCTAGTTGCTTATTCTTCTTCCTTGAATTTTCTGGGTTTCTATTCTTATTCTAGGGCTTCTCCACGAAATTGGAGGTGTTAGGATGGTTTGATTCTCTTGGTCACTTTCTTATTTATTGAGATTTAGAGATAATGGATTGTATTTACGAATTGTTGTATTTGGGAAATCTGTTTTTCTATTCCTTCTAGGATTCTACTTCTAAGTTGCTAATTAAAATATAAAGCTTCTAGAAGTTTTTCTAGGATTCCTATTTAGTTTATATTAGACTTCAATTAATTTTATTAACCTTCTAGTTAAGGAGATATTGCTAATTATCTTAGTTTCTATTTTTCTGTTTAAGCCTAGTCAGCAAGTGAAATTGATGACTAAGTTAGACCATTGACTATTTGTTTTAGTAAGTTAAGAGGATTTCGAATTTTTGCTAGTTATGGTAGGATTTAAGTTTAATTTAATTATGGATTATTTTTTTTTTGTTAATTCCTTGGTTTATTAGTTTGGGTATTTACCAAATTACTATTTTACCCTTTAATTTTAAATTAATTATTTTAGGGATTTTTCAGGTTTTCACACAAACCCACATAGGACCCAAATTAATTTGTCTCATGTGGGCCTAACCCATGTATGATCCATGTAGGCTTTTGCTTGTACCACGATTATGCATGAATCCCTACATGTACCTTTATGCTTGAATTATATGAATGAGATGATGCTATACTTGTACAACTAGGGGTATGTGTCATGAGTATACAAGCAAAAAGCATGGATCCTATGTATGAACATGCATGTAGATGACTGTGAGTGAGCTTGAATGAGAACCCATTTTGAATCCATGGGTGATTAATGATTCATCAAATGTTATGAACTGGGTCTAGGCACATGTGAGTCCTACATGTCTTACTGGACCACATGGCCTTGGAACTCTTGGGTCTCATTTGGTAAGATGAAAATGAATGTGTACGGATCTTAATATGGGTCCATAGGCAAGAAGTGATCAATTGACCACTATGGATTTATGGACAATGCTTAGGTCCACATAGACCCCTTTATGGCATACCTTACCATTTGGGCTTCCATAGGCCTTGGGCCAACCATGTTTGATACGAACATGCATATGTATGAATCCTAATGGGTGTACCCATATGGGTATGACTATAGGCACGACTTGACCATGCATTGACTTGACTTCTAAAGTGCCCAGTTAGCACAACACAATAAAATAAGTCAATCATAAATCCAAACCATCCTGTATTATTACAAAGGTGCCTTCATCAGAGGAGGGTGGAAATGGGAGCACATATCAATGGACTTCATCACGGGACTCCCCAAGACTCGCAACAGTGATGATATGATTTGGGTAATCGTGGATCGATTGACCAAGTCAGCGCACTTCATACTGACGAGGACCAATACGAATACGGACGAAATGGAAAAGTTGTACATAAGAGAGATCATTCGAATTCACGGCGTGCCCGTTACAATTGCATCAGATCGCGGCTCTTAATTCACCTCGAGATTCTTGAAGATTTTGCATAAAGCCTTGGAGACACAACTCAATTTTAACAGTGCTTCACATCCGCAAACCGATGGTTAAACAAAGAGCGTTAACCAAGTACTTGAGGAGCTCGTGATATCGTGCATTCTAGATTTCAAGGGAAGCTAGGAGGATCATTTAGCATTGGTAGAGTTCTCTTACAACAACAACTACCAATCTAGCATTGGTATGGCCCCGTTCGAAGCATTGTTTGGAAGATCCAGTCGATCACCCTTGTGTTGGAACAAGGAGAACGTATATGTCCCCCTAAGACCGGAGATTGTGGCAGAGACGACAGAAAAGATTAGACTTATCAAAGATCGACTTGCTACAGTTCAGCACTGGCAAAATATGTATGCAGACATGAGAAGGAGGAAGCAAGAGTTTATGGTAGGCGATTGGGCAATCCTTAAAGTCTCACCGACCAAAGGAGTGTCCAGATTCCGTAAAAAAGGAAAACTAGCACCGCGGTACATCAGATCCTTTAAGATATTTGAAAGGATATGAGAAGTGGCTTATAGAGTATTATGACCGTCTTGTCTTGACCTAATACACGATGTATTTCACGTCTGCATGTTGAGGAAATACCACCCGGACCCCACAGCTGTGATCGACTGGCAATCTGTGATGATTAACGAGGATGCAGCTTATGAAGAGTAGTAACCAGTGGAGATATTAGACCGAAAGTAGTAAGGAACATGGTTATATCGAAGCTGTTATGCAAGACAAGTATTGCAATAACCCAACTAGTTTAGGGGAATTTAGTGTAATTAGTAATATGATTGACATGTAATTAGTTAGAAAATAGGGACTAAATTAAATTTTTTAGTATAAGCTAATTAGTTGACTTTGACCAATTGTGATTGGTGGGAGCACAATAGATTATGTAGAGTGCATCACACACAATCATAATCTCAAAGTTAAGCCAATGGCTGAGATTTCGCAGGAATAATTAAACATAATTAAAGGTCAAGATTAAAAGACAATAAGACTTAGGATTAGACAAGGATATAAAGATAAAACCTAATCTAAGTAGGATAGGATTAAGATAATGTTTGTGTTGTACTAGGACTGCTATTTCTCCTAATCAAAGGTGTAGATTAACTAACAAAAATTCAAGGGCTGGGATTAGAAACAATTCCTAAACTAAGACTAACTCATCAAACCTACCTAAACCCTGGTTTGGTCGTCCAAACCATTAATCTAAGAATTTGATTGAGATTTGAAGCTTAAGGAAAAAGAAGAACTGTTCAAACGTGAACTGGGTTGAGGAAGAAAAAGGAATCACACGTTAAGCAAGGTAAGTAACTTCAATTTCGTGTACATTCTTGATTTGAATTAGGTGATATGCCATATTCAAAAAATATGACATACCCGATCGAATTCAATTCATATAAAAGACTGTTCTTCATAAAACTCAAACTTTTTAACATTAATCTTCTAAGTATGATAACTTCGATGTTTTAATTAATATTTTGATTAGGTTAGTTTCGGAATTAAAATTAAACATGAGTTTATATTGATGAAAAGTGCCAATTATGATTAAAAATACAAAATTTATGTAAATTCCTTGTTTCTAGGCCAACCGACGACTTGTCGGTGTGCCGGTTAATCCGCCGGTTGCACCCAGAAGGGTCTAGTAGACCTACCGGAACCCTACCGGTTCCAAAAAGGGTATTTTAACCCTCTGCCGGAGGCCATAATTGACTGAGACTTGAAAACTAAGCCCTTGGATAGCCAGCCGGTGTGCCGGCCAGCCTATCGGTGGCTACCTTGTGAAATTTTGTGATTGTGTGACCTTCTGCCTAGCCTGTCGGACGGCCAGCCGGTGTGCCGACCATCCTGCGACCCAGCAGTAGACCTGTAACTTGTTTGTTTTGGCCTCTGTCCAGGCTACCAGATGGCCAACGGGCGTGCCGGTTAACCTACCGGTCAGCCCAGACTAGGTTGGTTGTTATGAAATATATGTTATATTTGTTGTTGAATAATTATGATTACTTGTAAAATATTGATTGAAGGTTAATTGATTTATTTGTGAATGGATCATACATATGGTATCATCTTATTTGATTTATAATCCTGATGAGTTAAATCATGTTTTTAAGCATTATAGTCCATATTTAGAGTTATTGCACATCTGTACACATATATGAATGATTAGTTAATGTGCACCAACACCTCACATTGCACAGCATATCCAATATGCGTTAATGACCATATACTGGTCATATACTAGACCTACCATCAGACTTCACTTATGATGGAGTTTCTGATTTAATTTGAGTGGATCATGACCTGGACATCATGATTAAGTGAGGAAGTCCCGGATGGACAAATATTATCGGTTGAGGGATTTGCTACCCCAATATACCCCAGTTCTTATCATTTAGATCATGTATTATTATACATAACTGACGCCGAGTAAAATTCTTTTGGCATTCGCCTTATGTAGTGCTCACTGAGGTTAGTCCTATTTATGTCACACCATGGATTTTTGCATTGCCCTGACCTCAAATAAGTGGGGGAATTGTGCCTTCTTGGTCGAAACCCCACAAAACTTTGACGCGCACATGGAATATCTTACTGAGAGTGGCCCTGTATGGAGGGGACGGATCGAGAAGACGGATCGAGAAGTAATTGATTGGTCTAGTGTGGGACTTACATAATTCGAATTCTAAACAACATGCATATTTGCACAGCAAGATATTTTGCATGGATCACACTTGGTGATCAATACGTCTTGTAGCATGAGCATGCATTCATACATTAATAATCTGAACATGCATATCATATTCGACATATTTACCATGATTAGTACTGTTTTTATGTCATAGACTTGCGTATTGGTATGGACCCTACTTCTTGTTATGGTTGTTACTTTATTGACTTTACTTACTGGGCTAAGTGTAGCTGACGCCTTATGACAAACATTTCAGGTAATTCAGATGAGGAAATTAATGATATTGGAGAGAAAGATGAATACCTTTATTGTGAACATGCTAGAACTAGTCAAAGCATGGAGTAATTTTTATGTGAAGTTTAGCTACCGGATTTACCGTTTTATTTCATAGATTAGATACGATGTATAGGATTAGGGATTTGGATTGTTACTTGAAATAGGACATTAGTATTTTCTTTTCCGCTGCAGATTTTATTCATTGATATGGATGTAATAGGTTATCTTTTACTTATTTTTGGGTAAAAATAGATTCTTTTGAAGTTTACTAAACTTCTGTAAATTTTGGTTCGATATTGATTGTCACTCCCGATTCCGATTGGGGTGAGAGTAGTCACGGTTCGAACATAAGGGTTCTTACGAGAATTTCCTTAAGTTTGGGTCGTGACACCGGTTAGGCTGTCGGTACATGGGAGATTGAATTTAGCCAAGATATTTCATAAGGTAATTCATTTAAACATCCTAGGGATTCGTGCATAATTATTTGGTCAATATGGTGATCACAGAATTACAGATATTAACAACACTTATAATTTCTGGTTTCTAGGTTTAATTAAAGGTTAGCATCACATATGTAGATTTTTATTAGTATGCAATCTTTCTGGATTTTATTGATATGATCATGGGGAAGGGTTGTACATGCAAAGAAGAAAGGAAATCCCCATGATATAACATTAGATGAGAAGTAAATACACATGATCTAAAGAAGAACTCACTGTATAGCTGATGAGTTGCTGCCATTGATGAATTGCAAATTTTCTTCTAGTTTTCTGATCTCGTAGTCTTCTTCTCTTCTTCCTAGGCATTCCTATGAATTTTGATGTGTTCTTGATGTGAGTCAAATAATAATTAACCACGCGCAATAGGACGAATCCTTGAAGGATAGGGCTATTTTGAGGGTGTTGAACCTCAATGACTGATGGGATTTAAGATTGTTAAATTACCAGATTATTTCTAAATAAATTAATTAGACAAATAAAAGGAAATTTGTGAATTAATTTTAAAAACTAAACTAAAATAAATTAAAGGAATCTAATTAAATAGGATAAAAGGTGAAAATATTGATGATCCCTCTAACCTAATGAATATGGTTAATCTCATGAATTTAGGAATTTAGTTTAATGTCGACAATAGACTTGTATGGCTACAAGCACACACAATGTCCCAAAAAGTTATCTAACAAGGAATAAGCATAAACTATCTTCGATAGGCACGGACTGTCTGCCTACACTAACTAACTAATTTGCAACACAACCCGTCTTCTATAGGCCTAAACTATCAAACTCTCTCAATTAGAAATTGCATTATCATAAGGGACTAGTATAACCCATCTTCAGTAGGCACGGACTGTCTACCTACACTAATTTTTAGTACTACCCGTCTTCCCTAGGCATGGCCTATCCAACCCATCTTACTCATCATGCCAATAAGCACGGTTGCATAATCAGTATTCCTATAATCATAGAAAATAGGAATATTTTGGGTTTAATCCTAACAAAACATTGTCCGGCTATGTTTTATTAAAATTAATTATAAACTTTACATCTGATTTAATAATAATCCTCATAATCATGCAACTATCAAACAATCAAAGTAAAGACCTAAAAATCAAGAGATTCATACCATAAGCAAAAAGAGAAGAGTTTACATTAATACTTCACAGGGAGTTTAGCTACTCATGGACGGCTGGCCTGGGCTTCCCACAACTGTGTAGAAGTTCACCTCCAAAAGAAAGCATCTGCTCCTTGTTTCTTCTCCAACTCGCTATGGATCCCCAAGAACAAGAACTAAATCTATCTTAAGGTTAATGTCTATCTTCCAAAATGAAATTAGAAGTCCCTATATATAGATAAAGCAATCCCAAAAGGATTGGAACTCTAATCCCACAAGATCTCTCCCAAATCTTGGCTTTATTTTCAAACTGCTCAAAACAGCCCCTTGCGACTCGATTTTGACCCGGAAAACATTGGAATTTGAATGTGGCTATCAGAAGTTAACTCAATGAATTTAATCTAAATCACTAAGAATTGATTCTTTGACTCCACAACATATCCAAAGCTAAATTTAATCCTATCCTATTTAAATACCCATACTCAAGTAGATTTAATACATGCAAGTGAATGTGAGAATCACAAATCATGAAATACATGCTAAATAGTCCTATCAAATTAAATATACAAAGATTTAATTAGTTCTCTAAATAGACTACTCATGCTCTTATTAAAAATTTTAATTAATTATTCTTCTCTCTTTAATGACATGTGACATGTGCAATGTATGACTCTCATTCAGCCGCCTAAGGAACCCTTTAGCAAGTTTTCAATCAATGATCCCATTCCAGTTGATTCAGGTCATTAGGTGACGAGCACCCCAAAGGATCTAATTACTCAAGTTCAATAGGCTATCAAGCTAGACTAGTCACTACATGCTTAAATGTTTTTTTTCTTTTTACGTGAACACTCAATGCTTCATGAGTCAAAGGGGCCCGATAACTTAGTGAATTGCTGAAATTTCTCTTTTCTTTTTTTTATAAGAGACATAGATATATAAGAGCAAGGGTAATCTATTTATTGAACTAAAAAAAATCAAAGCATATAAA
>JAUPMG010176060.1:0-10494 GCA_031762675.1 Pachysandra terminalis
GGTGGCGAGACGAAGATAAGATCCCTCAGGACACTCCAAGGTGCGGAATATCCTCTCAACACTGTGTAGCCAGTCCTGTGCACGATTAGGCTCTCCCAGCCCGTCGTAAGATGGTGGCGACAACTTTGTGAACTTCTCCACCCAGTTAGTCGGCGCCACAACTTTCGGTCTCGGCTCAGCCCTGCGAGCCTCCTCCCTCAACTCCTGCTCAATCCTCTGGGTCTAATCCCACTGGATCTGGTCTAGCTGCATAGCAGCCATATCCCTCAGAATCTGATACACATCCAGATCCTGGGGCTCCTCCCTAAATGTAGAGGATGATGCACCACCATTAGTCGATCTCTTACCACAACGTCCAGCCATCTACAATCCACCAACCAAAAATTAGTGCTAACCCAACTCTTACATCTTAATACGCAGTTATACCATATATATATATATATATATGCATACCATATACACAATCAATCATACACAGTCAAACAATCCTATATATATATATATATTTATACAAGCAAGTAACTTAGAAATCTAGGTTGCTTTCACCTGACTTCAAATTTCTAAGTGATCCCTAGATCTAAAGTCCTTTCACTACCTTACTCTGTTTACAAACCTTAGGCTCTGATACCAATCTGTCACGCCCCGAACCTGCAACCCGGATCCCTAGGTGGGATGGCACGAATCACGAAGCGCGACCTTTGGGATCCATTTCTGAACCGCGGATCAGCATATCATAACCAAAGATAAAATGAAATAAATAATTTTATTCATTCAACAGAGTACGGAAGCAAAGCTAAGTGTGTTTGGAAGCACACTTATAGTGTTGAAGGATGCATAGCAAGTGTATAAAAGGCTTAAGGGTAGAATAGGTAGTTTCAATTTTTTGAAAAGCAAGAATTATAAAAATACCTGATATATCCTTGCAGAACCAAAAGGAAATTTTGTAAATATTTCTATACTTGAGAGGTAATTAGACTTGGTCAATATAACATTTGATAATTTGACCTGTAAAGTATGGCTAATAGGTAATTTTCCCTACTAGTAATAATGCACATGCGTTGCACGTGAATTGAAGAATTGTGATTAAGATTTTTTTTCAAATCAATAATAAGTTCAATAGATAAAATAAAAATATCTTTTAATTATAAAATATCTAAAAATCAAAACAAAGAAATAAAAAGTGTGGCTAATCAGATAGCGATTATATCAAATAATCAAAGTTAACAATATCTATAATTTAGTATTTAATGAAAAACTAATCAATTCGAAAACATGTAAAAATGTATATTGTACTGTATTTTATTATTTTTGTTATATCGATGTCACTTTTTTTAGTAACTTATTATGTAAAAATATATTACCCTTCAGAAAGATGCTTGAAATAATATCTATTTTTTTCATTGTTTCTGAATCAATAAGTTACATTCCATGTATTTTTAAACATATATAATTAAAATACATTATAAATAATAGTTTAGTTGACTTATTCTCTCTCTCTCTCTCTCTCTCTCTCTCTCTTTGCCGATAGTTGGTAACATGGTTCAACAATTCCAAGTACATTAATCTAAATAATAAGATAAGAAGGCACTTCGTAGATAGGAGATGTTACGACCAATGCCATTCGACTTGTCATTACTTTTTGTCTGTTCACAATTCAGCTTGACTTCCATTTAAATGTTTAAGTGAATAAACATGGAAGTAGAGCTGCTAATATAGATCTTATGATTAGGTTATTCATGGGCCAAATGGCCTAACCTAATGTTAGATAGGCTTGGACATACTTCATATAGCAATAGATCAAGTCGGGCTATGATTTTTAAGGTCCGCTAAAATATTAGGTGGGTGTGGTAAGACTATAAAAGCTCGATATGACCCAACCCAATTAGAAATTGTGTATCTAACATATCAAACACTATTACGTATTGTATGGTATATGATCTTTATATAAGATTTCACAAAAATAAGAGAGTTTAAATCATTTCTTAAAAATTTTAAGGTTTTCCAGGCATGCCTGACCCAACCTAATGTTTTCATAAGGCTGGCTTAGCCCTGAGGTTTACAATAGGTGGGTTGGACAAACTTAGCGACCGTTATACTCAATATCTAGCTCAACCCTCTCAATAATCATCCCTAGTTTGATGCATCATTTTATTTGGTATTTGGATATTAAAAGAAAAAGGGTGTAAAAACAAATTCTTTCTAACAATTAAATCCATGTGAAAGATAATACTATTGAAAAGCTATACTACCCAAATAGTGCAACTGGAATTTGAATGTAATTCTTTATAGAATTCCAATTGTAAATTCAAATTTCTCTTCTTATCCAATAAAAATAAAAGAAAATAAGAATATTACTAATTTATTTTTTATATATTTATATGTATATTTATATTTATATATATATATATATATATATTTATTTATTTATTTATTTTGTTTTTTATTTTTATTTTATTCTATTTTCTTTTAAATTTATTTCTATTATTATTATAAAATGAAAAAGTAAATATAAATGAAAAAGAAAAAGAATTAAAAGAAAAGAAAAGAAAAGAAAATAATAATAAAATAATAATAAATTCAAAATAGAAAAAATTTAAATTAAAAATAAAATAAAACAAAGGAAAAAAATAAAATAAAAATATTATTTTTTATTTTCTTTATATTTATATTTATTTTTATTTTTATTTTTTATTCTATTTTCATTTAAATTTATTTCTATTATTATTACTTTTTTATTTTTTGTTTTACTTTCTTTAATTTTGTTTCTATTTTAATAATATTATTTTTTTTCTTTTTTTCTTTTCTGCTCATGTTTCGATAATATTAGTTTTTTATTTTTAATTCTATTTTTAATAATATCGGTAGATAACATATTTGATAAAATTCCTCAACAACTCATTTTATTAATGCTTAATTTATTTTAAGTCAATTAAACAACATATTTACATCCTAAGATTTTTTAATTTAATAAATTTTAAAATTCTGTAAGTCGATTCCAAATCGTTGCGTCAAACAGACCATAAGGGTTTTTGATAGGACTGAGATTTCCCTTGCTATAGGTATTAGGGAGTGTAAGAGTAACGTTGATAGGTTGGATGACATCTGGTCAACTGTGTAGATTTGCTCATTGGGCAACAGTGCATCTCAAGATTTGATGTTCTCTTGTTCTCTCCTAGGCATGCTAGTTCCAAGGCGAATGAATTAGCAAGAAGAGGACTGGGAGTACTTTCATGTCAGGAGATCCTTTGGTGCTGTAAGATAGTTTGATGACTCTGATCCTTACTGTGATTCCCGGATTTAATCCTTATTTTTGGTGCCTGATAACTTTACATCTTCCATTAAAATATTTTGAAATTGGTATAGGTGTTTGTTTTGGTAGATAGGTAATTGACTTGTTCCTTTATGTTTCAGCTTAAAGTAGAGAAAAAAACAGGGATGTGGATAAGAATGAGAGGTCACTCTCCATCAGTCTTAGATCGACTTTTTCTCCTTCGCCGTCTCGAATCTTGCAAGAGCAATTGAAGTCTGGAGGAAATTGTTGAGTATCTCCGTTCTAATTTCCCTGATTACAGGTGCATCAAGCAGCAGCCTTTCACCAAACATGTTCAACGAACACTAGAATTCCAATAGAGGAGAGAGCTCTCTGCTTCATCCTCTAATTGCTATGATGAAGATGACAGTACTAAGGACACCACTTCCTTCCAAAGCGCTGCTTGTAAGAAGCTCAAGAAGTTAGATTCTGGTGAAAAGAGATTGCAACACAGAGAAGGGAATACCTACAAAGGAAAAGGAAAGAGCAAGAGCATTTGTCTACATCAGATAATGGTGATGAAGAAGATGACGCAGTTTCAACTTCTGAAGATGCGGTTTATGAACCAAAAGTGGAACCTGAATTTGACTTGATGAAGTCCATGCTTAGGTCAAGGTATGACACGTTGAGTAGAGTCAAGACAAAGGCCAAGGAGAAGAATTTCCAAATGGAGGTCATCAACAAAGCGAAGAAAATTGAGCTGGTGGAAGGGGATATGGTCAAGAATTTTGAGCCTAGGAGATTGAAAAAATCTAAGGTTTCTGGAGGAAGTGCATTGAATGGTACTGATGATATTGAGGTAACGTTGAAGGATGGGCCAAGGCTTAAGGATCTAGGCGGAATGGAAGGGATTCTGGATCAGTTGATGGAGGTTTTTGTTTCAATCTATCATCCACAGCTATTCCGCTGCTTGGGAGTGAGTCCAAAGACTGGGATTCTGCTGCAGGGACCACCTGGTTGCGGAAAGACGACGCTTGCACATAGCAAATGAAGCTGGAGTACCCTTCTATAAAATTTCAGCTACGGAAATAGTTTCTAGTGTCTCAGGTACTGATATATATATATATATTGAAATTTGAGTGCTATAACTTGTTTTGTTGTTCTTCCATTTTTCTGAAGCTAGCATGCTATGTATATTTGAGGGTGTTTTGCTAATTATATGATGAATCATTTTGTATTTACTAATAAACTTTTATTATTTAAATGAGATTCTGTTTCAGTAACTGCGCTTCTCCAAGAGTTCCCATATATTTGTTGCTTTCTTTGTTTGAAGTTGTAGTTGACTTTTGGGTGCCAGGTTTTTGTAACTTCGCATTTATCCTATTTTATTTATCTCTATAGTTTCTATCTCAGTTCTCTCCCTCCATGGAGCAATCTATACCTACGTCACTTTTAGCTAACTCATTCCACTTGCCTTCGTAGTTATTTCGCTTGGTATCCTGCTAGTAATACAACATCCAAGCTAGATAACAATTGCATCATGCAAGTATTAGATTATCAATGATGATCTAACTCTTGTATTTAAATATTCGTGCAGTCACAAAGATATTCATCTAAAGGAAACATGAACAAACTCGTGCAAACGCATATAAAACAAAATTAACAAATTAAGGTAATTAAGTGCACCTTATAGGCATAGATAAACTTAGCCATGTGAAAAAAGTCGAAAGCCCACGTAAATTTACCATTCCTATCTGAAACTGTTTATGTGATAATAGATGTCAATCCTTCTCGGAGTTTACATTGAAATGTCTGAATCAAATTCAGAATGGACCGACGTAGTGGAAAAAATCATCAAGTGATGTTAATTGGTGAATTACTTGATGATTTTCTCCTCAAATTAGACAAAAAAACAGATGTTAGATCAGAAAACCAATCAAAGTAAACTTACCAAAGAGAAGAGAAGTTAGAAAGTGGTCTAAGAATCATTCCTAGGAGCTTCACATCCTCCAATCACAAGAACCTAGGGCTTCTAAGCTTAGGAGACCAGAAAATCTGTTCTTTCATTCTATCAATGTCATCTTTTCAAAAAATACCTTCCCTATATATCCTAATGATAACATAAAGTAAAAATACAAAATTGCTCCCCCCACCACTTAAGTGACTCTTTATAACTTCCAATTCTAACATCTACTAACATAAAAAAATAACTAAAGTGCCCTTAAAACAGGTCTAAAGGACTACGCAATAACTAAATAAATTAAAAAGGACTAAAATAAAGAAATCGGTCTACTCCAAAGCATCCCATAACACCTCTCCCATGTGGAGTCTTCTAGATGTGTGTGCTCACGGGGTCTTCCTGTCGATCTACCACCTAGCTCAGCCATAAAAAAGGTTGGAAGTCTCTCCTCCTATGCCTTTGGCATACTCTAAAATCAGCTGAAGTGGTGATATCCCCATCAAATACTTTCCAATATCTTCTGTTGATATTGGTATCATGTTCCTCCCTTTGAGTTAGTTATTACGTGGCATTCTTTTCAACACAAACCAGTAAAATGACTTCCGTCCGATATTGGTCTCTTCGATTAACTGTCTCTTCTTGCCATTGTGTCGTTGTTTTGTGGAAGTATAGAGCCCCGTTGTTCGGTTCAATCTCCTTTGCTTTTTCTCTGCTTTACTCATTGCTTCGCTGAAGTGGTTTCTTCTTGTTTCCCTCCTCCTCTGGTTGGTTTTTTCCTTGTCTTCTTGTTCTTCTGTTTCGCCCCTTCCTTAGTTGGTGTCACCCCCCCTCCTCCTGGGGGTCCAACGATCCTTGTTTCCCAATTTTTGTCTCCTTTTGGCTTATATGTTCCAGCTCAGTCTCCCCTATCATACCCTCTCTTTTCCTTCCTCATATCAACACCAGATATGGGTTTTTATCATTGAAGCAAAAACTTTTAATCTGGAAGAACGTGGAATGAATAGTAGGCTCTACACAAAAATTAAAAAATCTAGCAAAGGCCGAAGCAGTTTTTTGATTTTGGGCTTGTAGCTTATCGAATGGGTTTGTCGCAGTTGCCAAGAGGCCTAGTTCAGAGTGGTGGTCCATTTTGGAAGAACACGGTTGGGAACATAATAGTGATTATTGAAATGAATTGAACATAGAAGCGGTTATTCTTTGCATCTCATTGTTTGTCGAAGCTAGAATTTCTCGCCTTTGTATCCTGGAAGGGAAGGACATATGGTAATGGGACACATTTTTGAAAAAGTTGTTAGCTGGTTGCAATCTCCATCCCCTGTTAGCTTTATTATGAAGGTAGGGTTTCAGGTGGGTTTGGCATTCTTCAAGACAGCAACATCAAGTCAAGGATTATTCAATGAAGTATGTTTGCATATGTCGAGATCGATATTGACAAAAGCAGAGCCACTGAGAAATGGGAGTTGGCCTTAATCCCGCTGTCTCAAGATCGATCTTGCTACTGGAAAACCATTGGTTATGAGATTGTAGAATATTAAGGCATCCAAACGTCCCTCGTTCTATCTCAACTGGTGAAGGATCAGGCAGTTCTATTTGCTCCTTCTGTTAAGGTCTATAGCCATTTGAGGTGCATGAGCTCTTTTCCTTTGGTGGTCTGTTGCTGGTCAGACATGGCTATTCTCGCTTCGATCAAGACGAATATTGGAGAGACATGATTAATATGGGGATTTACCACTGAATTTATGGTCGGAATAGGTGTTTGGAGATATTGCATCTGCCTACAATGAGTTTATACATATCGGGGAGGAAACTAAACAGGGTAATTGTTTTGATGTTGCGAAAATCAGGGTCAAGGAGTGTAATCCGTTTAAAGACCCCACGAGCCATTGCTGTAAAAATTAAGGATTGTCTTTTTGCTCTAAGTCGAGTTTTCAGCTCGTTTCAACTTGCATTACAGGCCATGGATGGTGCGAACTTTGGATGGCGGAACAAACAACTTCAATTAAAATGAAGCGGGTCGGGAGCTTGAACCACACAGCGCGAACGCCTCTACCCCAGGAGTTATTGGTTCAACGCTTATCCATTAAACGAGGGTGGTAGCCCAATATGACAGTCCAAATGAAGGATCGACCTATTAGACATCATGCGCCATTGTCTCGATTGAGAAGCCCAAGGCCTGGTAGGCACGTGAAATCCATGCTTTTGGTCAAGGTTGCCCAACTTCATCATGTGTTGTAAACCCAACTCAGGAAAGGTACAAAATCGTCATAGCAACAACTGGTGAACCCAACTCGATGTCTAATAATTGTGATGTGCGTACATTCGCAGGACCTTCAACAAGACAACGTAATCTTCATAACACAGATCAAGTATAGGTATTTTTAACTTAATAAACTCCATTTTTCTTTTTGGAGCTTCAAATTGAGCAGATAACAAATACTTCAAAAGAGAGGAATCTGATGGAGAACCAGAAGATATGTACAAGTCAGAACGTAGTCAAGAAGCCCCGAGAGGGGAGGGTTCAAGTAAGTGTTTATCTGCAGGGCAGTTGTTTATCGATGCAACTGGTAATAGATGGTCAATCAATGTTGATGACAACAGGTATGCAGAAGAGGAGGTACAAGGTTGTCAAATTGTGAATCGAAAATCGTTAGGGTCCACTTAAAATCGAATTGTAATTTTGAATTGTAAATTATAAGATTCATAATAATTTTAGTAGAAGTAGGGTTTGGGGTATAGGCTTTGGAATTTTTCATAGGAAAATGAATTTTTATTGCTTAAAATATGTGAACAATTATTATTTATGTAAATTTAATTGTTCCAGAGTATTATATTCTATATAAACAAGGATCAAACGAGAAAAAAGGGAATTCGTTCAATAAAAAAGAAGAGATCATTTTTCTTTGGTGTTGCCTAGTTGAATTGTTTAAATCATACGATTAAATCGTAAATTGTAAGATTCAATATATAAATCGGTAAGATTCAAACATAAACCGATTTCTTCACTAATTTTAATCGATCTAGGGTCAAATCGAATCTAATTGAATCGTAAGATTTATACAATGAATCGTAAGAGTTTAAAAACAGAGTGCTGACAACAATCTTAGCAACCTCCTACAGAATGGACATTTCTAATAGTCTCCTCTTCGAACCCCTTTCACAGTATGAAATGGGAAGTAGAGTCATCCACTATACCTCTACATGGGAAGGGATCATATGCGCAGTATTCTTCTGATCTATTAACTACTAGAGCAGGTAATGTGTCGTTGTCAGGAAGGTGGACTATTAGTGGTGTAATTTCCCAAGGTTTTCTTCCCAACTGGTCCTTTAAACACTTTCTCAGCCAAGTGCCTCTTGCTCTGTATGTTTCAATGCCCAATCCAAGTACTCGTTGTATTCTTCATTTGGGGAAGAAGCATCCTCTTATTTATATGAATATGAATGTTATAAAGGTTGTGTTCCTTGTAAAAGCTTAGAATTGTGTTATATTGACCACTTCATTGCAGATTCCTAGTTAGTTAGTCCGAGTAATGGTGTGAATGTTTCCAAAAATGAGACTTCTAACTCGGGGTAAAATGATCATTGTAGCACATTTGTTGAAAGGTTGAGTAGGGTGGATGATTATGTGTGGGTTGTGGTTGAGGACATTGCCAGATTGTTTCTCTTAGAGGTTACTGATAAATACGGTGAACCCATGCCCATTCCTATTGCAATAAGTATGTATAGGAAAATGGAGAGTCGGGGATTGGTTGTTCGTTATGGCCTAGAAATTTTGGTTGGAACTTGAAATACAAAAGGAGGGAGAATAGGGAGAGCTTAACCAGGGAATAGACAATGGTTGTGATTTAAAACATAAGGGGGTTTGGGGAGGCTTTTAAAAATGGGCTGTCAAAGCATTATGTCAAAACCAAAGCCTCCATTCTAATCCTTCAGGAAACAAAATATGAGAATCTGGCTGTTAGACAAATAAGGAGAGTTTGTGTAATGACCTACACTCTTTAATTAAGATTTCTCCATTTTATTTATTATTTTTTCTGTATTTATTTCTTATTTAATTCTTTGTATTTATGTGATTAATTAGCTTAGGGAGTTATTTATTACCTTTTAGTTATTTTAGGGGTTAAATTGTTATTATTATTAGTTGGGGGTTAATAGGTGGGAATTCAAAAAGATTTGAATTGGTTTGAGTTCAACACATGATCTGCGTTGAACTAGTCTTGTGGAGAAGTGGCTACGTGTATGCGAGGTGGCATAATCGTGTGTGTGAGGGGGAGAGTTTGTAGGGAGCAAGATTCCTATCTTCTTTGAGTTTGGTTCGTCCAAGAGAGAAAGGAAGAGTTGCTGATCTGTTTTCTGGGTTGCAGAGAAGAAGTGAGGAAGTGAAGAGTGGAAGAAAGGTTTTCAGAATCTGTTTTGTGTGCATCGTTTTCTGCAACTACTTAATGTAAGTACATTGCCTGGTTCTTTTTTTTTTTTTTTACAGTTTAGTATGATCATCGTTTCTGTAGAACTTCATGATTTAAGGCTCTTGTCCCATGTATTAATTGTTTGGTTCAAAAAAACATGAAGATGTTGCATCCTTGCTTTTATATTGTTTTTGAGAACACTCGCATGTGTTGCCATGTCAAGATTTCATCAGAAATATGGAGGTGATCTCCACCTCTGTTTTGAAACTATTTGTGTGATGTGCGATTTGGTTGAAAATCCTGTGGCATTATTTAACAGTTTCTATACGGTTATGCTTTGGTTTTATCTAGTTGTGTTGTTGGATTGGTTCTAAAAATCTAAGTAGTTCCTTGGCATGTTTAAGAGCATTAAGTACCGTTTTTACGAAAATGGAACTTCTAGAAATTTTGAGTTTACTACAGTAGCAGAAAATTGTCTTTTGGCTCATACTGTGAAATTTGGAGTAATTTCTGATTTGTTTTGGTATTGACCTATTGTATGATTGGTATTGGACGTTTTGTGGAAATCTAGAGTATTTTGTTGGCTTCCATGACTTTGAGAAGTCTGGATGAGACACAGATCGAAAACAGAGTTTCTGGGCGGGTCGCTCGATCGACAAATTGTGATCGATCAACTGTCGCTCGATCGACATCCGCGATCGACCGACATCCGCGATCGATCGACAATAGTGATCGATCGACTTTTGTTAGTTGTGCAGAATTGTAATTGATTGTTGATTCGGGTTAGGTAGTTATAGGGTTTTGGGAAGGAGTTATATGAATTCTTGGTGACCTTATGAGGTCTAGTTGGAGGCTGAATGCCCATTGTGATTACTTCGAAG
>JAUPMG010176080.1:0-10494 GCA_031762675.1 Pachysandra terminalis
ATTACACCGCCCAAACCTCCGAAAAACATGCTCAAGTTCATCTCTTCGAATGTGAGAAGATATATTACCCAGAAACAGCGACATCTGCAATAAGAGCACAACCCATATCATTGTTTTATAGCAGTATTCCTATTACCAATCTTGATTGGATGCCAATCATAATGAATCATTTCCAACCAAGCTGGGATTCAAACCGTAAGATTGTGGGATATTTATTCTCTTCTAAGATTATAAAATACAAATAACATCTGAAAATATAAACATAACATATGCAAAAAATAGCAAAATCCTTAAATTATAACATACTTTTGTTTATAGAACTCGGAATATAAACAGGGCATCAGCCTACTAGACAAACTTGACAAGAGAAACTATATAAATTCATATAGGAAAAAATTTGGGGTGGGGGGGGAAGATCTCCAATCTTTGTTTCATCAGTGATGCTGAAATATAATCATTTTGTACAAAATATCATTCTGGTAATCCAAATTCATTTTGTTTTTTCTTGATTCTCCCCTCCATAAATTATTTGTGTTCCTTTTTTTTTTTTCTTGATAGTTAACGGAAAATTTCATTCAAATAAAAGAGGTTACAGAGCAAGGAACAAAGAAAAGAACCACAGAAACAAACATAAAAACAGTACAAGAAAAAAACAGCAGGGTTCCCCAAGGTGGAGAACCAAAAAGAAAGATATAGATACAGGAAGAAAGAGAAAATCAAACAGGCACACCGAGCAGCGTCAAAGCACAAAACTGAGACCCTAGATAGAAGCTACTGTCTCCCAGCATCTCGTAACATCAGAACACATATGTCACTGAACTCAGGAACTATGCAAACCCATGAGGCAGCCAAACTCAGTATACTATCAATGAGAGCCCCAAGTGTGATACTCTTATCCTCAAAAATTCTTCTGTTTCTCTCACTCAGAATCCCCCACAAAATCGCAAAATAGACTACCCTGTACATCTGCCCACGCTTCCCGAGGGATTGAAAGCACCACTGGTCAAGCATATTGCTAACAGAAAATGGCCCCATGCAGTCCACTCCCGCCAATCTGACAAAGAACTCCCGGATCTTCCCAGCCCACATGCACCCAATGTAGAGGTAATCCACCGACTCCTCAGCTCTCAAACACATGGGACAGACCTGAGGGGATAAAGCCAAGTAAGGTCTCCTTCGCTGTAACAAATCAGCACTGTTGATGGATCTTCCCACCCCACATGCACCCAATGATGAGGTAATCCACCAGCTCCTCAGCTCTCAAACACATGGGACAGACCTGAGGGGATAAAGCCAAGTAAGGTCTTCTTCTCTGTAACAAATCAGCACTGTTGATACGGTACAGGAGAACAGTCCACACAAATGCCTTAACTTTGGGGGGGACCCTAGCACCCCAAAGCAAGGAGGTAGAAAAAGATGGAGTACTGAGGTCATTTCCAGAAACTAAACTCGAACGGAAGGATTATGCAGTGAATGTCCCACTCGGATCAAAGATCCAAACTCTGGAATCAACAAGGTCATCCCCAACCACTAAATTTTTAAGAAGATCAAACAGAGAAGCCAATTCATCTAATTCGACTAGCCTCAGATCCCTACTCAAAGGGAGAAACCAAGAGAGGCCAGAGATGGACCAGCTAAGGACTTGGAGATGAAAGACTCATTATGGAAAACAATATGATAAATTCTAGGGAAGCGAGATGCAAGAGTACCACCCCACCACAAATCTAATCAGAAACGAAAGGACGATTCGAACCAACAGAAAATCTCACATACTTCCAAAAGACATGAAATAAGCCCGAGATAGCCTTCCAGGGACTGGCAGAGGAAATCCTTGCCAAATGGTTGGTATCTCACTCATTCGCGTGAATTCCGTACTCCAAAGAGCTTCTCTCTCTACACTGAATCTCCAAGCCTCTTTCCCAACAGAGCATTGTTTATAGCTTGCAGGTTACCCACGTTAAGACCACCTTTAACTTTTACCTTTTACACATCCGCCCATTTCACGAGGTGGTCCTTCTTCTTAGCCCCCCCGCCAGAAAGTCTCTTTGCAATTTCTCAATTCTATTGCTGACAGATTTTAGCATCTTAAATAGGGACATGAAGTAAGAAGGAAGATTACCCAAAGATGGAATCAACATAATTCTCGCACCCAAGGATAAGTAATTTCTCTTCCAAGTGCCCAGTCTCTTTCCATCTTGTTATAATCGGATTCCACATTTGCAACCCCCTATGATTTCTGTTTACTGACATACCCAAATATTTCATTGGTCACTCTCCCACCCCACAACCCAACAAATTGGCACTACTCTAGAATAGCACATCCTCCACATTAACACCATACATATGACTCTTTTCCGGATTAACTTTAAGGCCCGAAATCAACTCAACTTCTGAGAATACGTTTAATCCAAAAAAACATTTTCTCTAGAGGCCTCAAGGAGTATGATGGTGTCGTCAGCATATTGCAAATGAGAGACCTTCACTTTCTCCATGCCTACTTCGAACCCTCAGATCTTACCTACCTCTTCCGCCTTCCTAACAAAAACTGCTCAACACATCACTCACAAAAGTAAAGAGCAAAGGAGATAGAGGATCCCCCTGACGAAGACCCCTAGAGGAAGAAACTAAACCAGAGATCCCCCCATTAATACAAAAAGAGAACTGAACATTGCTTACGCATCCTCTGACCCACCTACACCATCTATCTGAAAACCCCTTCCATTTAAGCAAAGACTCTAGGCACTCCCATTCCACCCTATCAAAGTTTTTTTCCAAATCCACTTTAAACACAAAGCCCGAATCCCCTTTTCTATTTTTCGCCTCAATACATTCATTCGCAATCAGAATGCTATCCATGATCTGCCTACCTTGTATGAAAGCACTCTGGGAGCTAGAGATCACTTGGCCTATCACCCCCTTAAGTCTATTGGCCACCACCTTAGGTATGATCTTATACACACTTGTGACCAGACAAATAGGCCTGAAATCCTTAACCCTCATGGCCCCTTTGATCTTGGGAATAAGCACTAAAAATGTAGTATTAGTAGCTTTATTTATAACTCCACTTGATTGAAATTCTTTGAACACTTTCAACAGACCCTCTTTAATTATGTTCCAACAAGAGAATCCATCAGGTCCAGGTTTTGTTCCTATCCATCTCCCAAGTAGCCTTCTTGATTTCTTCTTTCCTCAAAGTCCTTATCCAACTCATCAATGGACTTCCCATCCAATCTAGGCCCCACCATCCCATTCAAATCAAAGCTGAAATCTTGCTCTGAAGAGTACAGTATACAAAAAAAACTCCGGATTTTCCGTTTCCAATTCTTTTATATATATATATAATGTAATTCTAAAAAACATTGTATTAACCCAACCCAAACCGAACTGCAACTTCAATATGGGTTGAGTTGAGTTGGTTTGGGTTTAGGATTTTCCATTTCAATTCGGTTCGGTTTTTGGGTTGGGAAGTTTGGTTCTCAATTTGGTTCGGTTCAGTTTGGTCTTGGGTTGATGTCAACCTGAACCAAACCAAACCGAGTTGCACCCCTAGTACATTGGCCTTGCCCCTTTCATTTTCTTATTAATACATATACTTTATTACAGTATTACGTATTGAGACAGAGTTCCATAATCACATTCCAGCTCGACAATGATTCTTCTGCCTCTCGGTAGCCTTGTTCCTTAAAGCAAAGGAACATGGATATTTAAATTTGGCGTAAAGCTTCATTAGTTGTAACAGTTCTGAAGCACAATCTGACATTATCTACAGTTTTCACAACAAGACTGTAAATGTATTTTCTAGACTAAATGGAAGCCATGTGAGAATCGATCAGAGGCCAAATAAGAAAGAATGTGAAAAACTTCAACAATCTTATGGCAAAAACTAACATGACATTGATCCAAGTACTATACACTAGTCTCAAACTAAACATTGCTAGTCAGGAAAACAGACAGAGAAATCCGTTCAACAATTTAGGAAACACGCACAAATACACACATACACACAAAAATAAAAAGAGAACGAGATAACTTCCTATAGCATTCCTCTACCTATTCTTGGAACAGATCGACCACCTATTACATATAAACAGTAATAGAATTTCCAAAATCCAATATCTCCTGTGAATTACCGGTAAACCCTAATTAGAAGTTCTTAAATGATCAGCTTATGGACTTAAAAATATAAATAGATAAAATCTCTAACACCTGAGCTGATATAAGCAAAGCAAGTAACATCATACGAGATCAAATAAGAACATTTCAGTTCATCTGCTTTCAACTAGGTTTTTCAAGATTTTCCATTTCTTTCCTTTTTCTTTTCTTTAGGGGATCTCACCTGTGATATCTTGTGATATCAGTAGAATCAAAGGAGCAGAATTGACATAAACACTAAGAAATCACTGTAATAAGAAGCAAGAGTAAGAATCCGAAACAACAAATGATTGCAATTGTACCTGGTAAGAACACCACAGATCCGACGAGATTTGCTTGAAACCCCAGTAGAATTATCAGACAAATCGAGCTCTTTTTTCCTTGAAGGAGATGACTGATTTTGAGCTTCGGGAATTTATCCCCGCTACTCAAGAAATGCAAAATCTAAGGTCTAGGGTTTAAGAACCACAAGTAGGGCTGTAAGTAGGGCGGGTTGGGTCTGGTTCCAACTAGTTCGGGCTCGGCCCGAACTAAAAGCAGTTAGCCCGAGTCCAGCCCGGACCAAAGTGAACCCAAACTAAGTCAGCCCGAACTGAATTTGTTGGGTTCGGGCCGGCCCGAACTGAATTTGTTGGGTTCGGGTCGGCCCGAACTGAAATCACTTAGGTTCCAGACTCCAGAGATGTCTCAAAAAAAAAAAAAGAAAGAAGAAGATGGTTCGGTTGGGGAAGAGAACCTGTAAAAATGGGGTTTTGGGTTAATTTTGTTAACGGATTCGACAAGGATTTGGATGAATTGAAATGGGGTTTCAGTTGGGGTTTGCAGAGTTTTAATGAGGTTTTTTTGCAGAGATTGATTGGAGAAGAAGAAGATGAAGAAGAACAAAATTCATATGTTCTTCAAATCGGAGAAGAACATGAAGTTAACATGTGTTCTTCTAATCTGATCTTCAACAAATTGAAGGTTTATAGAATAGCTAAAGTGTTCTTCTAATCTGTTCTTCAACCCCCGACCCAACAAAACTCATATGTTCTTCTAATATGTTCTTCAACAGCGTCTGAAGTCGGAGAAGAGCATGAAACACTTGTTCTGATAAACCCAAAAACATAAATCTAGTTCAAATTTTCGGAACCTACTAAACCAAAACTCATCTGTTCTTCCTTTTCTCTCTCCCCAGATCACAGAAAATCCAAGCTCCTGATGACATCCCGATCTCGACCCATCTGTTGGGAACACATTTTGCGAGGACCAATGATCTTGATTCTTAGTTCTAGGGTTTCTGGAGTTCGAATACTCGATCCAGGAGCCATGAAAGCAGAAGAAGAAGCTCTCTCTCTCCTCTCTCTCTGTCTTTAGTCTTTACCATATAACGTATTTTGTCATTATTTATTTGATCTGGGCCGGGCTTTTAGGGTTTATAAAACCCAGCCTGAATTGAACTTCGGGCTCAAATTAGAGCCCGGACCGAACCCAAACCCAAAAATATTTGTAAGTTCGGGCTGTTATTAGGGTTGGGTCAGACGAGCTGGGCCAAACTTACACCCCTACCCACAAGGGTCTTGTGCTCGGATTAAGACACGTTTTTTGCCCTTTTTTGGAAGTTATTGGAACTATGATCCTATTGCATCTATCAAAATATGTCAAGTATCAGTTTGATCAAGTAATTTTAACTGTTCGATTTCACTGTATGGTGAAAAGCAGAAGTTTTAAAATTGAATATGTAAATCAGATGGTTCAAAGTTGTCCATTTATCATAACATTTTGCTGAAACATTTTTTATAGTTAAAAAATTCATCTATTGGTAGACATGTATGTACCAAGTTTTTTTATTTTATTATTTTGTGAAAAAGATAAAAATTCATAAAAGCATCATCAAATAGTATTACATAGTCTAGGAGTACATCTCCCTGTAATATCCGCTAGTAATATCGATTTTAATTCTAAACTAGGGTTATCAATATCAAAGGTGATCCCATCTTCACTATTTGCCCCAAGCTTGGCCAGATAGTCCTCACCACTATTTGACTCCCCAAAATTGTGTTCAATAGAGACATGCCGGTTTTTGTTTAATAAAGTTTTACAGTTCGCAATGAGGTTGAAATTTGGGTCAAGATGGTTTGAATCTTTAAGAAGCGCTTCCACCCCCATTTAGGCATCCACCTCGACCTCCAGTTTTGTTATTCCACGATCCCAAGCTCTTTGAAGTCCTTCTCTGATAGCCCAAAATTCAGCAATGATGTTGGTGGTTTCTCCTAGGTTTTCGCAATTGTTGGGAATATTCGTGCTAAAATCAATTGCACACACACAAGAACACACAGAATTATGTGGTTCGGCACAAGCTTGCCTACGTCCACGGAGCACACACACTTTCACTATATGAGAAAAGAATACAGGAGGAGCAAAAGCTCTGATTACAAACTTTGTAATTTGCTCACTCAACTATCTCACTACAACCTACTCTTTGCTCTTTTCTTTCTCTGCTCTCTACAGCTCTACAAATTGCAAAGAATACAACAGTTTATATAGAAGAAGAGGGAGGGAAGAAAATGAAAAGAAGGGTCTAGATTTATCCACCACTTTATCTTTCCAAGAAGACTCTTTGTCTTCCCAAAAAAGGCCCTTTGACTTCCCCACGAAACAAAGCTCTTTGTCTTCCCAAAAAACTGTTTGTTTTCCCAAACTGTCTCCACTAATCAACAATCTCCCACTTGGAGACAGAACCAATAGTGATTAGTGAATAGTAGTATGCTCAGAACTGTCTTCATGCTAGAAGACCAACTGAAGCTGAACATAGCTTCAGTTTCTCAATGGTAACGGCTTTTGTCAACATATCAGCTGGATTCTTGCTATCATTGATCTTCACAAGTGTTAATACCCCATCCGCCAAGAGAGATCTGATGAAGTGATAACGAAGTCCAATGTGCTTGGTCCTAGAATGAAATGCAGAATTCTTAGCTAGATGTATCGCACTCTGACTGTCGTTGTGAAGAACATTTTCCATCTGTCTGGATCCCAATTCTGTCAACAAACCTTAGAACCATATCATTTCTTTACTAGCTTCTGTCACTGCAACATACTTTGCCTTTGTAGTGGATAGCGCAACAATCTTCTGTGTCTACGAGATCCAACTAACAGCTATGTTGCCAACTGTGAAAACATAACCAGTGGTGCTCCTTCTGTGATTGACTTCACCTGCAAAGTCTGCATCTACATATCCTTGGACTTTCAAATCTCCTTTTCCAAAGTTCAAGCACTTATCAGTGGTGCCTCGTAAATATCTCAAGATCCACTTCACTGCTTTCCAGTGAGTCTTTCCTGGATTTTTCATAAACCTGCTGACAACTCCCACTGCATGGCCAATGTCTGATCTTGTGCAGACCATGGCAGACATAAGACTTCCAATGGCTGAGGCATAAGGAACCTTAGCCATGAAGCTCCTCTCTTCATTTGTCTGAGGAGACTAGTCCTTGGATAAGTGGAAGTGACTGGCCAAGGGTGTGCTGACTGCCTTAGCCTTGCTCATGTTGAACCTTTGTAGAACACGGCTAATATACTCAGGTTGAGACAACTGCAAAGTTTCATGTTACTTGTCTCTGGTAATTCACATACCAAAAATATGTTTTGCTGGTCCTAAGTCCTTCATGTCAAACTCCTTTGGCAATTGCTGCTTCAGTCTTCAACATAAAGCAACAAAATAATGTAACTGGACTTATACCTCTTGAAGTAGCAGCCGTGGTCGTCGTTGCACTTGTGGTATCCTTGCATCTGCATGAAATCATCAAATTTCTTGTACCATTTCCTAGGGGCTTGTTTCAGACCATACAAGCTCATTTTCAACCTCTAAACAGGATTCTCTTTACCTTTCTCTAAGAATCCTTCGGGCTGCTGCATATATATCTCACCTTCTAGGTCACCATGGAGAAAAACAGTTTTCACATCTAACTGCTCAAGATGCAGATCCTCTGCTACAATAATACTCAACACTGATTTGATAGTGTTAAGTTTCACAACTGGTGCAAAAATGTCAGTGTAGTCAATACCTTCTTTTTGCTGAAATCCTTTGACTACTAAACGGGCCTTGTACCTCTTTGAACCATCGTGTTCCTCCTTCACACGGTATACCCATTTGTTGTGAAGGGCTTTCTTTCCTGCAGGCAACTTAGTAAGCTCCCATGTCTTGTTTGGAGATGAGGGACTTCATCTCATCTTTCATAGCAAGCTCCCACTTGATAGCATCTCATGCCTGACATGCCTCGTCATAGCATTCAGACTCGCCTCCATCAATCAGTAACAAATAGTTCATGTACTTCTTGTTAGGTACATGAGGCCGAGAAGACCTCTTAAGTCTAGGAGTAGACAGTTGCGGTGCATTAATATGTTGGGTACTACTTTGCGCAATAAGTTCCTCTGGTTGAGGGCTCTCAAAAGTTTGTTGTATCACATGACTATCTGGGACGTTTTCCACCTTTGCATACACTGGGTCACTCTGTGCTGAGCCACTAGGGTTTGTTGTATGCCTATCCTTGTACATCACTCTTTCATTGAAGATCATGTCTCTACTCCTGATCACCTTCTTATTTTCGTCATCCCAAATGCGGTAACCAAACTCATCCTCGCCATAACCGAGGAAGGTCCATTCTGGGATCAAGCTTGTTCCTACCATGATCACTAATGTGCACATATGCAACACAACCAAAAACTTTTAAGTGTGAAAGTTTTACATATTTTCCGCTCCATACCTCTTCTGGTATTTTGAGCTCCAATGGTCTTGAGGGATCTCTATTGATCAAGTAAGCCGTTGTATTGACCGCTTTTGCCCAGAACTGCTTTGGTAAGCCCGATTGCATACGCATACTTCTGGCTCTCTCAGTCAAGGTTCAGTTCATACGCTAAGCCACACCATTGTGTTGAGGCATACCTGGCACGGTTCTCTACATTCTGATGCCGTGCTCATAGCAAAACTTCTTGAATTCAGTGTCCTTATATTTTCCTCCATTATCAGTTTTCAGCTTCTTAATCTTCAATCCTGTCTCATTTTCTACTATGGCTTTCCATCTCCTAAACACATCAAACACTTCAGATTTATGTTTCAGAAAATAAACCCATACCTTGAGAGAATGGTCATCGATGAAAGCAACAAAGTAGAACTTTCTGCCAATGGATGAGACAGTCACCGGTCCCCACACATCATAATGGACAAGCTCAAGTCTTTCCTGCTTTGGGGTTCGACCACTCGTTTGAAAGCTGACTCTCTTCTGCTTGCCTAGGATATAATCTTCACACTGATCTATCCCAACTGACCGCAGACCTGGTAGCTTTCCCTTCGAGTGCATCACCTTGAGTCCTTTTTCACTCATATGGCCCACTCTCTAGTGCCATAGGTTGGAATTTTTATTTCCTGCAGCAACTTCAATTGAACAACAAGCATCTTCTGTCATGTAGAGTGTACCACTCTTTTTACCTCTTGCAATTGTTATTGCATATTTGGAAATCATCCAATCATCGCCTTTGAAGGTTGTAGTGGAACCTTCACTTGCCAACTACCCCACTAAGATTAAGTTCTTTCTCAAGTCTGGAATATGTCTAACATCCTTCAACTTCCAAACTGACCCGTTCAACTTAATCTGTACTTCTCATGTGCCTGTTATATCACAAGGTTGGCCATCACCAAGATAAACTTTACCAAGGTTACCGGGTACATATCTCTCAAAGAGATCTTTCTGTGAAGTAGCGTGGAATGATGCTCCAGAGTCAAACACCCAAGACTCCTTCTTGCTGTCCAAAGAGCATATCAGAGCACCATCATCTTTTGAGGTGGAAGCAACATTTGGTTATGGATTTTCTGATTCTTTCTTCGAGACTTTGCACTGATTTTTGTAGTGCCCAGTCTTGCCACAGTTCTAGCACTCTATAGTCTTTGTGTTCTGGGAATTACTAGGATTTCTGGACTTTGATCTTCTAGTCCTGTATTTGCCACGGTTGTTCAATCTACCACGGCTATTTCCTTTGCTTGAATTCCTGTCTCTACTTTCAACATTTAAGGCCGATCCAGAAAGGGTATATGATTGCATCCTGATCTCCTCTGTCAAAATCATACTCATAACATTGTCGAATTTCAGTTTTGATTTTTTTGCGGAGCCACTGATTGCAGTAATTGTGCCCCGCTAACCTGTTTAAAATTTAAATAATTAATTTAATTTTAAATTATTAAAATAATAAATCATTTACTTCACTTATTTAAAATTATATTTTTAATAAATATTGTAAAAAATCTATTTAACATTAAAAACATATTTTAACCTATGAAAATAAAAATAGTAAAATACTAAATTAAAGAGAGAG
>JAUPMG010176109.1:0-10494 GCA_031762675.1 Pachysandra terminalis
GGTTGTGGTTGGGGTGGGGGTGGGGGTGGTGGGGGGGGTGGGGCGGTGGTGTGAGGGGTTCTCTTTGTATTTACAAGTTTGCCATCAAAATCCAAAACTCATTCATAAAATCTGGAATCGGGTTTTGACCTGATTACGAGTTCCGAAAATGGTAGACAAACGATACATTAATGTTTAGAAACCACTCCTTTCTTAAGTAAGATAGCCTTGTGAGCTATCTTCATATACCTTCTGTGACTAATAACTTACCCGTTCATCATTATCAACCATACTTATAACATAAAAAAGTACTTCAATAAGTTATAAGTTCCAATAAACACTTAATTAAGCAGTTTCAAACAATGCCTTAATTAAACAATTCAAACCCAGATTAAGCTCTTTGACTTTCTAGCCCGGATGATTCTATTAAGAAAGAAAAGAAATCAAGCACACACAAGACAGATTTACATAGTTTGGCAAAATAGAACCTACATCCACGGATGCACACTTAGTTTTACTATTCTCCAAAGTTCAGAGAAAAAGGATTACAAAGACCATAAATATCATGTAATTAGGACTAAACATAATAAAAGATAAAACTACTATTATACCCCTAATCCTCTCAAAAATTTGAATCATCAGTACTTTTTCTCGGTTGTCTCAGTAGCTTAAGTCTCCTCTACATAATAACAGATTCCCATGGAATGGGGCAAGGAATTTGGGTGGAAATCAGCTGTGGGTTATCCTATGGGGTGGCGTGTGATTGGTTTAGAAAATAACTTCAACTAGATTTTGCTTGTTTTTTCATCCAATTACAAACCACACCACAAGATAGACAACATGTTAGCCCACAGCTGATTTCCTCCCAAGAATTCTAAGGCCAGATTGATTGGACTTGATCCAATCTGTATCAACCTGGTGTAACATGTTTCATATCAAGACTTTTAAACTGAATGGCTAGTCGGACTTGGCTCCATCAGGATGACATGAGAAGACATGAGCTTGGTCCAATGTAGAGATTAGACCCTTAATGTGAGCTTGGGGCCCAACCTAGCCTGCCCAAACATGGTGGTCTGAGTTTGGTGCGACTCAAATTCAAAAGGAAATAAAAGAGGTATCTGGATCATGACCCCCCTGGTTTCATAGGATTCCAATTTTGTGGCTTTCATTGATGGCTATACTCTCAACATCAGTCAATGTCCTAAGTCACTTCATTCCAAGTATTGCTTAAGAACTTATACTGGGGCCATCTAAAGAGACTAAGGTTAAACAATTTTGTTTGCAGCCAATTTATAAATATGGTACATGGATTGGTCAATCCAATTTGAGATTCATTCGGAACAGGTCATGATCTCAAGCCGATTCTTAATTTTTTTTAAAATTCTCTGACTCGGTTCAAAATTGAGTTAGATTTTCTGATCTAGACGATCTGACTCAGTTTCGGACAAATTAGATCCGACGATTCAATATGGATCGTCCGACACCCCTCAAAAAATTTAATTTTTAAAAATAAAAAATAAAATTGAGCCATGTTTTAGATTGGCCAATCCCTAATCGGATACCGAGTTTAAACACTATGACAGATTCACAATTTGGTTTTCCTATTTCTATCCTCTGATCATAATAGTGTCTTGTCTTGTCATATTAGTAGTTTTCAAAAGGTTAAGGGTCTCAAACTCAATTAGTTTGGTCTAGTTTTGATTACTTAAAAAATAAATAAATAAATAAAATAAGAAAAATATTGTCTCTATTGGAGTAGGTTACAAATGGTATTAATCTAAGCGTTAATAATGGATAGAATTGAATTATTGGTTTTGGTTTAGAAAGTGAAACAATTCTCTTTCACCAGGCGTGATTGGCTGTTTGATGGGATAGGCATCTCTCTTGATTGGTAGACCCTAAAAATCACTCACACTTAGAGCTCTAAAGAGAGCCTCCAATGATCCCAATCCATGATATATTTTCTTTCTTGTTGTTTTCCAAATCCTCAACCTTCACCTTTTATTTTTGTGATCTCCAATACCTATTCAAAAAACAAACCCTATCCTGCTCTTTTCTGTTTTGAATCATTTTCAGAAAAATTGAACTCCAGCTTTTGCTTGATGGATAGACTCCAATGTAAGTCCAGCCCAAACAAAATCTATTTCCCACAAGGGAAGGCTCAAAAGGGTGTCCATTGAAGTATTGGAAAAGATTTTGGTACCGTTTGGCTCAGCTTACGAAGGACCAGGAAGCTCTTCCTAGACCTAAAAGGGTTTTCTATCCAATGCTTAAAAAACTGTTTTGAATGGAAGTGCTTTTTTAAAAAGTTTATTTTGATAAAGCAAGTATGGGTTTGTTTCTAAAAACTGTGTTTGTAGAAGCAGTTAGCCATGCTTTAAATCTAAGTGAAACTTTTAACAAGACAAAAATACCCTTTTATTTCTATTACACATTCTTTAAAGAAATAAAAATCTAAAATTATATAAAAAAACATCATTTTATATAATTTTTCTCATTAAACATAATTTTTAATCAATGACTCATAATCAAAACCCATTTTAACCAGGCCCTTCACATTGACATCCTTCCATTTGTAAGAAGCTACACCAAAAATATCCTTAGCTTGGCAAGCATGTTCCAAGTGTCCCATTGGTATAAAAAAGCCAAAGACGATGGCTTTTACTATAGAAGTTCAGATAAGGACGACGTGTTTGTCATTGCTTCTTTGGGCTTTGGAGGTGATTCCTAAGCCTGTAAGCAATTTTATCATATACATTAAGTGTTAAGTAAACATGCTTGAGAAGTAATTCCAAATGAAGTGCTTCACCGATATACGGATCGACGGATACAACCGGTCCAAATTTTTTGTTTTTTGTTTTTTTAATTTATAAATGGAACAGTTCAATAGGTATTGACCTTGATCGGTATTAGAGGCAGAGTCAGGATTCTATTGCAGGGGCAAGACTTTTCAAGCCCATAAATTAAAGGAAAAAATAAATTATTGACTACAAATATTAACAATTTTTTCTTTGATTGATAAAAATAAGATCAATAATGAATCTTTTTACAACTGTCCCTACGAATCTTCATGTTTTGAAAATATTGTGCGATTGTATCATTACCGATGTCATTGAATATGTCTTTCTCAATATAAATTAGGGGTGTCAGTTGATTCGATCTATCCGAAAACTAAACAAACCAAACTGGAAAAAATCTATTTGACTCGGTTTTTTTTTCATTTTGGTTTGAAAAATGAAAAATCGAATTAGTTCGGTTCAATTTTCGACTAAGGCTTTGATTAAACCGAACCGAAATAGACCTATATACTTATATATGTATTTGTATATTTATATGTGTATGTATGTGTATTTATTACATAAAATAACATTAATTTTATTAAATCAAATCGGAAAAACAAAATTTTTGGTTTTCATTTCGGTTTGGTTTTGGTAACTGTAGTTCGGTTTGGTTTTCGATTGTATGAATCAATTTGCATTTCTGTTCGGTTCGGCTTTTGGTTTAGTTAGTAAATCTCCGTTTGGTTTTTGTTTGATCACTAAACCAAACCAAACCGACCAAATTACATACCTAATATATACAAACAGAGTTAGAGTTTTGACGTATCTTACGCGTATATATATATATATATATATATAGAGAGAGAGAGAGAGAGAGAGAGAGAGAGAGAGAGAGAGAGAGAGAGATGTCTATCTTTTCTGATGGTGGGTCACCGATAGCTGAGGTTTTTATAATGAGAAAAATTAGATTTAGGATTAGATAAGAGCTAGGGTTTTATGGAAATTCTTTGCACAGAGGGAATAAAAAAGTATAACGCGAGGGGGGACTTGTAATAAACAGGTCCCAAACAAGTCCCTGACATTTATAGCCAGGGACTTATTTATAATTATTATCTTTCTAACTTTTTATTTATATATGTTTTTTTTAGAGGAGGCAACAAACATTTTTAGAGGGGCAAAAAAATAAATTGTTAAATAATATTTTGTAATATACTAAACATAAGGATGTTATTGAAAATTTTAAAATGTTGAGGGGGCAATTGGCCCGGCTCGCCTTGATGTAGCTCCGAAGATTGGTACCTCCATTTCGAGGACCAATACTACTGGTCCGGTGACCGGTTTGGCTGATCCAAATATTATTTATTTTTTAAATAGGCGATTCAACTTTTGTATTGAATTTGGACCGGCTGGTCTGGATCGAGATTGACCGGTCCAAATCAGGATCGACCAAGACTGATCCGATCCGTAATCCCGAGACTTAAAACCTTGGCCATGTCATTCGTGAAAAAATAATCCAAGAAAGAAATAACAAACAATTACATGATTATTTAAGTGGTTCACCCAAAACAGGGCTACTTTTGTTTTTTTTTTTGGTATACCAAAATGGGGTACTTCCACCTGCAAAGACGATTAAGAACCTAAAATAATGGAGACTATTACATGTGCACAAGTTTTCCTCCAAACCAAACCTAATGATACAACCAAAAGAGAACTTATATGGATGAAATTAATATCCACATGGCTTATCTAACCAAAAGAAAGCACCTATTAGGTAAAGGAAAATTACTTATATGTCCCCGTTTCAATAGTTAACCCTATATTAGGGGTGTACAAATCGGCCCAGCCCGACACTATTTGGATCCGTGTTCGGCACAATTTGGGTTGTGCCCCATATCGTACCAGGCTTGGGGGGCCGAAATTAAGCATAGTACGGCCGAATAAATAATTGGGTCGTGCCATGCCAGCCCAGAGCATGAAAGGCTCGAGCCTTATTATCTCGGGTCGGTACGTACAGCCCATTTGTACACACTTACCCTCTTCAAGCACATACCAACTACCATGGTTGCAAACTAACTTATGAAATGATAGAAATCATCTACACATAAAGATAACCCATTTCAGGGAAAAAAATAGTAGATATCCAATAAAAGGAGCCAGTTTTATCAATAAGGGTCCCTCAAGCATCTCTTAATCTGTATATCTATATTACTATTAAAAGCAAATAGTACTTTTAATAATATTTCAATACAAATTTTTTTTTTTTAAAAAAAAAAAAAGTCTTTTTCTATTCTATCTAAAAGAAAGGATAGAGTCTAACGTGATTTGGACTCTATATAGGGTCATCAATTGATTATGAGGAATGACTTATCTACAAGTGAAAAACCGTTCGTGGCATGCTACATTGGCAATCTAAGAAATCTTACCGCATTTTTCAATCTGGTTACCTTCAACATTGCATTAAACCATATTTATGCAAAAATTAAGAACAAAACCAACGCGAGAAACAATATATAAAAAGGAATAAAATGGATATATAATTCTATAAATAAAATAAATGATATTTGTGTTATTTTATGCAATATAACAAATAATAACAATGTGCTATAGATGATAAATTTTCTTTTTAGTTAATATAATCATAATATTATAATATATAAAAAATAATAAAATTGATATATAATTCTGTAAATAAAATAAATGATTAAAAACATTGTTTTTTTCCTTTTTTTTTTAAATAATAGAGTTCAACATGATTTAGACTCTATCTAGCATTAGGTTGATCCGTAACAATCAAACTAAAACTCTATTTTAACTATATTATATATAATTAGCTCTACACAATCCACATACTTCCCTTACACTCGACATATCCCTAATTTTTAGTATCCTACTTAGTACTAATAGATAACTACATCATTTTCTACAATATTTAATAATACTAATAGATAAGTAAATCACACACCATTAATATTCTAACAGTCTTAGGATATTAATAGATAAGTAGATATCATTATCTAAAAATTATTTATTAGTAAACTAATAGCATTGTCGATTGGATAATTATAAAAATTAAGAATCAAACTAATAAAAAATCTAAAAAATAATTTATCATAGAAATTAAAGAATCTAATTAGTAAAAAAAATGAGATCCTAATTAATTAAATAAAATCAAGATTCTAATTAGTTATATAAAATAATATTTGACAAATTCAAAATTCTAAATAACTAAAAAAAAAAATCATCAAAATCTTAAATCTAATTAGTTATTAGAATATTTATTAATGAATTAAATAATCTAACTCATAACGAGAAATTAAGATTCAAATTATCAAAATATAGAATCTATTATAAATATCAATAACCTAATTAGTTAAATAAAATCAGGATCCTAATTAATTAAAAATCTTTATTATATTTTTAGTACCCTATTTTAAATATCTTAATATATAAACAACATAGTCATTAATGTTTATGAGAATTGGAATCCTATATTACAATAATGTTAGATTTAAATGGATATCATAAAAGTGAAAAAAATACTAAATTTATCCTAATATTTATCTATTAGGTAGTTATATATTATCTATGAGTGAAGTTGGATAATGTTAGGATAACTAATTGCAATGATACTTAATAGGACACTAATAGATAAGAGACCATTATCCTAACAATCTTAGGATAATAATAAGTAACTAAATAAGAGCTACCTTATCTACTCATATTTACTAATTAATATTATTCTTTTTTTTTTTAAATATACAGTATTATTTGGTTAGATTAATAAAATTTTTAGAAAATCCATAATTTGTAAAAGAAAAGCATGATTTTAATTAGTTATACAATATGGAATGTAACTAAAAGAAAAATCATTTTTAAGTTTTTTTTACTGTTATAGATTATAAATATTTGATTTGTCCCTGTTATAGATTATAAATATTTGATTTATCCTTTTTAATCTTATAAAAGACAATTATTTTATGAATAATCTTTGAACACTATAAGTAATTGTCTTTTATATTAATATAAATTATGGTATTTTCATACATTTATTTTTTAATTAAATAAATTAATAAATTTTTCGTCTATTTTTACGATTAACAAACCCTTATCCTAACAATTTTATGATACTAATAGATAAGTAGTAGAATACTAATAGATAAAAGACCATTATCCTAACAATCTTAAGATACTAATAGATAAACTAATAGTATTCTTCTTCTTCCTTTTTTTAAATATATAATATTATTAGATTAGATAATTATAAAAAATTAATAATCTTATTAATAATATTCTTCCTCAAGTCATTCTCATATATATATATATATAATAGTGAGGTCCTCAAGTCATTCTCAGCGTTTTCCTTACAAATTATGATTATCCTTGGATGGACCACACACCACAAACAGAATTCAAAAGGAGGAAGGAAAAAAAGAAAGAAAGAAGGACTTTGATTCCAAAGACGCTTGAAAAAGCTTTTTCACCAATCTCCAATCTCATCCTTTGTTACAAGACAAAAGAATATATGTCGACATTAGTAGACTTGTACTACAATTTCTATTGTGTACGTCTGTACTGCGACAGGGACTAGTAGTACAGTCCCAAAAGTTTCACTTAACCAGTTCCACAGGACTCCTTTAACGTATGTAAAAGAGAAAGATGCACCATTTGAATGTTGTATCCAATCGTTAAAACAGAAAGGTACTGTTTGAGATTGTTTTCTACTCAAAGAAACTATCGTTATCAAACTATTTAACAAGAATTTTTATGTCTAGAAGTGGGGATGGCAACGAGGTAGGTTTTGGCAAACCTTAATTTACTCCTTAAGGAGCCTCCGTAATATCAAATTCGCTCCTAATCTTATTAGGGAGATAGTAGGGCAGGGTGAGTTTGACATGGTTAGAAGGTTTTTTAAAAATAAATATATTTTTTAAATTTAACTTTTTATAAAATATATATTTAAAATATAAGCGAGTGATAAGAGCCAAACCTTTACCTGAGTTACGAGTTACCAAACCCAAACCATTAAGGGTTGGGTGGGTTACCCAGTTAACTATGCCCCATTGCCATCCCTATCTAAAAGACAAGAAGCATTGGTATTATGCAATATTTTAAAACTCGGATAGGCTTGATGACTTGAAAGTTAGCCTGTTTGCGTAACTCGATAACTCTATTTGAGTCACCAGCTAGTCAGTTTGCACTGGGAACAGATTTGTTGTAGGGGGAAACGCTGTGGGGTTTGTAGATTTGTAGATTTCACAAACGAAGTTGTGGGGGATTTGTTGCGTAGTCTTTGGCTTGATCTTCGAGCTTGTAGACTTATAAAAGATGTAGACCGAAAGTTTCGACTTTAATTTAAATCTCTGGGCTTTTGACCGTATTTACAGATTTGAGAGCTTTAACTTCGGGCTTGAATGCTTTTATTTGGAAGTTTCAAGTGTTCAGATCTTTAAGGCAGTGGACCAGCGGGGCTTCAGAGCTTTCTTCCGATTAATTTCGATGCTTTATGATTTTCTGATCTCTTGAATGGGAGAGGACTACCCCTATTTATAGATTTTGAGGAGGGAGTTCTCCTTGAATTAGAGATAATTCTCAATTTAATTAGGGATTATCTGCACGTGGGAGGGTAGAGTTCGACTTTTTCTCAACCACTTTAAGATATTAACCAATATAATAAAGAATTATCTAAATATTGATTGGATAGCTTTTAGATGATTCTTTTGAGAATTATATATAATTTTCCTATTTTGTTAGAATGATTCATATTTAATGAGAATAATTATAATTATAATTTAATAATTATTTGTGGGTCTCATTTGAAGTAATCAAAGATTCAATTTGAGAAAATCTTATTTTAGTATGCCCATCTTGTGAGATCGTGCCATCTAGCATATTTTGATTTCAAAATCTCTCTTTCTACAGTTTACCAAGTCAGAACTTAGTTTTAAGCAACCAAGTTAATGAGATGAATTAATCAGACACCTTATTTGTCCAAGTTTTCGTAGTCTTTAGAGAGTTCGATACAATTAAAAAAAAAAGTGAAGCGCTTCTTTTAGAACCACTTCTCAGCATTACTTATCAAATGCTTAATGTGTATAACTAAAGCGCTTATAAACTCAATAATAACTTTTAAAATCCAGAGGAGTAATGCCAAACATGGCCTAAAAATATTATTATATTAATTTCTATACGTTTTCAGATTTGGAATAAGGACACCTTGTCGGTCCATTCTATCATTGTCACCCAACCCAAAAGAGGAAAATACATTTTTTTTTTTTTGTGGGGTAAAAGAGGAAAATACATATATAAAGATAAAAGGAGTTTGACAAAAGTCGGCAGATGATAAAAATGGTCAAATACCAAACTACATCTACGGTTCCATTTCTAAAAGATGAAAGATCTAACGGTCTATATTCCTTCCACAACCTAAAAAGCTACGCTTATCCAATACTAAAACTTTTCTTGTGAGAACTACCCTTGCGGTCTGCATCAAGTCCATGCTTCTGTGGCTCAGAAATTATTTAATTTTTTTTTTCTTTTTGTGATGAAGACGAAATGTCAAATCGTTTTCTCTCAAAAGTCAATCGTGATATCACCAAACTACCCTTAAAATAAAAATAGTCACAATTTTGTTTTTGGTTGTTGGATAAAAAGAATAATAATTTAAAAAAAAAATAAAAAAAATTTGTTCTATGTTCTATACCAAAAAAAAATAAAAAATAAAAAATAAAAAAATTGTTCTATGTTTGGTTACGTTAAAAAGGAAAATTCCAAAACTTCTCCATCATCGTAATTCATAAACAATCCTAAGGTAATCAAAGCATATAAATCCGACCCGACCGATAAGCATTCAGTCGGAACAAGGGTACGATTTAAGAGGATAAATTTAAATGCATTTGGTTGATATTGAATTCCGATTCAACCTATTGATAATTCTACGTTAGCACTCGACACTCATCGAATGCTTATATTTTGATTTTTATATGTAAATTTAGACATATATATATATATATATATATATATATTGACTCGGACTTAACATATTAGATTTATTATTTGAGACTTATATGTATTTGTTAAATATAAGATCTCTATATTGGATGAGTGCTTACTAAATGGAGAGGAGATTCATCGATCTTAAAGGTGTGATAACCAAGGACACGAGTATCATCAACCGAATTGAACACCTAACAATATAGAAAGATTAATTGGCTTGCAGATCATCCAGTAAAGATATAAGGATGCCGTTTTATTAGTGTTGTGTAAAATGACATATTAATAGTGTAATTTCCACTTAAAAATAACCATATTTAACTCTACTTTTTTTTTTTTTTAATAAATAGAGAATGAGAGACTTAAGAATTTCTCCACAGAAAATCCTCTTACAATTAGAGAATACTTAGAAACAAAGAGAATTTGACAATTAGAGAATACTTAGAAACAAAGAGAATTTGAGAAAGAAAGAGCCGTAGATATCACCTGAACCATTTAATCAATCTCCCATTTCTCAGTTTTAGTCAAAGCCCTACTATGCCTCGTTAGGGCTATAAACACACTGAGCTGAGCTTTATTGGCTCAAAATCGTAAACATTGAGCAAGGTTCAAGTTCCATTGAGGCTCATTAAAAATTTTGGGCTCAGACTCAACTCAAGTTTGTTAAAATATTTTGGGCTTAGACTACTCGCAAAAGTTGCAAAAAGCTTAGTTCATAAAAGTTTCTACTTACAAAATACAAAAA
>JAUPMG010176119.1:0-24149 GCA_031762675.1 Pachysandra terminalis
TATCATGCTGTGCAATTATGCATGCTGTTCAGAATTCGAATTATGTAAGTCCCACACTAGACCAATCAATTACTGAGAAAGACGTCTTCTCGATCCGTCCTCCTCATACAGGGCCACTCTCAGTAAGATATTCCTTGTGCGCATCATAGTTTCAAGGGGTGTCGACCAAGAGGGCACAATTCCCCCACTTATTTGTGGTCATGGAAATGCAAAAAACCAAGGTGTCACATAATTAGGACTAACCACAGTGAGCATTACATAAAGCGAATGCCAACATAATTTCACTCGGCATCCGTTACGTATATTAAAATGCCATCGAGATGATAAAAACTGGAGTATATTGGGATAACAAATCCCTCAACCGATAATATTTGTCCATCCAGGACTTCCTCACCCAATCATAATGTCCAAGTCATGATCCACTCAGATTTAATCAGAACTTCATCATAAGTGAAGTCTGATGGCAGGTCTAATGTATGACCAGAATATGGTCATTAACTTAATTTGGATATGCTATGCAATGTGAGGTGCTTGTCCACATTAACTAATCATACAACATGTGTATAGATGTGAAATAAGTCTAAATACCATATATAACGCTCAAGGCAATATTCAAATCATTATAATATCCAAATCAATCAAATAATGCTTGATGTATGATAAATCAAAATGAGTAATGCAACAAATCAATCAACCTTCAATTAATATTATGTAACCATCAAAATTAATATACCATTCATCATAATGCATGAAACAATCAATTATAACTCAAAACCATACAAAACAACCCAACCTGGGCTGACCGGCAAGCTGGCCGACACGCCGGCTGGTCTACCGGTTGCCTGGGCAGGTCCAAACAACACTGAGTTCTTGGTCTATGGCTAGCCGGTGGGCTAACCGGCACACCGGTTGGCCATCCGACAGCCTAGACAGGGGCCAAAATAACAAAGTACAGGGTCTAAAACTAACTGGCGGGCTGGCCGGCACACCGGCTGGCCATCCGGCAGGCTAGGCACACCGGCCGGCCATCTAGCAGGCTAGGCAGGGGGTTATTTTCAAAGTCTCAGTCACATATGACCTCCGGCAGGCTAATCGGCACACCGGTTGGCCATTCGGCAGGCTAGGCAGGGGGTTATAACAAATTTTGGAAATCTGGTAGGGTTCTGACAGGCTACCGGCACACCGGTAGGTCTGGTAGACACCTTCACGGTGAGCCGGCGGACTAACCGGCACGCCGGCAAGTCACCGGTTCTCCCAAAAACAGAGGTTCAGCATAATTTTTGTAGTTAAACACACAAATAGCAATTCTCATGAAAATAAACTCATATTTGGTTTGTATTCCGAAACTAACCTAACCAAAATCATAATCAAAATCAAAACTTACCTTACTTGGAATGACTAATGTTAAAAGTTCAAGTTTGTATGAAGAATAGTGTTTTATTTAAATTGAATCCAATGTGGTATGTCATATTCCTTGAATATGGTATATCACCTAATTCAAATCAAAGATGTACTGAAATTGAAGTTACTTACCTTGCTTAACGCGCGAATCTTTCTTCTTCTTCAACCCAGTTCAAGTTTGGACAGCTTCTTCTTCTTCGTTAGCTTTAGATCTCAACCCAGATTTCAGTTTAATGGTGTGGACGACCAAACCAGGGTTTAGATAAGTTTTATGAGTTAAACTTAGTTTTGGATTTGTCTCTAATCCCAGCCCTTACAGTGTTGTTAGTTAATCTACACCTTTGATTAGGAAAACAGCAGTCCTAATACAACTCAAACAATATCTTAGTTCTATCCTTTTTAGATTAGGATTTTATCTTTCTTATTCTTGTCCAAGTTTAATTCTTTATTGTCTTTTAATCTTGACCTTTTAATTAATTGAATTATTCCTGTGAAATCTCAACCATTGGTTTAACTTTGAGATTATGATTGTGTGTGATGCACTCTAGGTAATCTATTGTGCTCCCACCAATCACAATTGGTCAAAGTCAACTAATTAGCTTATACAAAAATTCAAATTAGTCCATATTTTCTAAATAATTACACCTAAACCTTATTACTAATTACACTAAACTCCCCTTAACGAGTTGGGTTATTACATTGACACACTCAACGACAAACTGGTACCCTATCGGCACACTAAACAGTAACTTCAAAAACAGTGTTTCGAGGGATCACCGGCACACAGGCACCCCTTCGGTACACCAGACAGCAACATAATTTTACTAAGGTTGAGATCGGCACACTCATCGGCACATCGGCAGTCTGCCAATCTAACCAGGGTGGGATCGGCACACTCACTGGCACAGTGTAGAGTTTGTCGATCTAACCCAAAAGTGGGATCGGCACACTCACCGGCACACTGTGGAGTTTTCCGATTTCACTAGATTGCCCAGATTTCACAATTTTTCATATTTCAAATCCTTTATAGCAATTAATTCGTACTAAGAGCCCATTGGAGGTTGCAGGTTCCTTGGCCTCATCGCCGGTTGGTGTCATAAAAGAGGTGCTGCCCACACGAGAGTCTACAAACATGATAAACCTGTATAAGGAGGCATTAGGTAGGTCTGTAAGGAGCAAAACGCTGCATTCTTTGCCCCAGGTGGATGGGTCAAAAGCAAACGTCCATATGGTTGCATGATCGGAAGTGCTGGTGTGTGTAGTTGGTGCTTTTGGGGTATCTCTTCATTCGGAGGTCGTGTCTTCTTCTCTTCTTCTTTCCTTGTGCATATTGCAGATTAGGGTGGGACTTGTTGTCGTTCGTCCTCTTTCCTGCGCGTTTGGCTTACAGCATTTGTTGATCTTGTTCGGGTTATCGCTATTCGGTCCTGAATTTGTAGTGTCTAAGGGCGAGGTAAGTTGTTTCTTTGATGGTCTGATTGGTTTTATTAATTCCTTGTTGGGTGTATGTTGTCTTTCTCCAGGTACAGGTGGGGAGTCATTGGCATTGGTTTCAGCTCTCACCAAGTATAATGCCCTCCGTATGAACTATGAAAGATGTACCCCACATGCTTCGTCTTCCTCTACAGTTTTTCCATGTCATAATAATTTGAGAGGTGATTTGCCAAGTGTTATTCCTCAAGTTGGACTTTTAATGAGTAGAGAGTTAGATCTAGATTTAGATCTCGAGGTGTCGAGATCCGATTGGGCAGAATCGGGAGTGGAGACTCTTGATGATTGAGTGGGCGTGGAAGACATCGCGAGGTTGTTTAGGTTATCGGTGTCGGATCAGGATGGTAATCCCATTCCTTTGACCTCGGTAATGAAGCGTTTTAGGCGTAATAGGGTCGGTCTACCTCTTGGGTGTTCTTTGAAAGCTAGGAATGCGAGACCCTGGCTGCAGTATAATAGGAGGAAAGGAAGGGGGAATAAATCCAAAAGTGCTTTATGAAGATTTTAAATTGAAATATCAAAGGACTTGGAAAAGCCCATAAAAGGCAAGCGATTCGTGATTTGTATTCCCGGATGAAACCAAATGTAATGATCTTACAAGAAACGAAAATAGAAGTGATCCGTATCAATTTGATTAAAAAAAAAAGGAGGAAAAGGGAAAAAAATTTGAGGTCCTCTTGAAGGTAGTTGCTGAAATTATACCAATAAGAAATTTGATGACCCTGACAAACGTGCCATTTTTGTCTAAAAGATAAGATGCTTGATCCACAGAAAAGTTCTAGTAGGATTTTTGGATTGTCAAATCTATGCAATTATTGAGATGGGATTCATCTGGATTCACCATCTATCTGGGATTTGGCTCCCCTATCTTTTTCTTGTTAATTTTGCTCAAAACAGATCAAAACATACATAATACTTGTATATGCCAAAACCATTGTCATTTCCAACACATCTCAGTTGCAAAAGGTTTTTCCCTTTTGACAGGTTTGGATACTCTGTAATGACTGCAATGATACTGCTGAGGTCTACTTTCACATACTTGGACAGAAATGCAGTCACTGCAATTCCTACAATACTCGAACGATTGCCCCGCCAGTTCTTCCTCAATGACCAGATTTTTTTTGTTGCGAAATTGAGCAGCGACTTGCATCGGAAACTTTAGCTACTACATTGATATGTCATTCATGTGCTATAGCCGAAACATCGCTTTGGCAAGTAGTCTTCTGTTGTGTGTGCTCAACAAAAGGCTTCTGATTGTTTGTTTAATTAGTTTCCATCATATTTCCTTCTTTTGATTTATTGGGTATAACATTGATGATTCTAATGACAAGGCCATTGGAAACCTTGATTGGGTAATTTATAAACCCAAACAAATTACTGTTGGATTATAATGTAGATATTATATAAACAATTATGTGTTAAGACTGCTGATTTATTGGTAAAATGTGTGGATGTTTTGCAGCATTTAACATTGGTAGTTGGTAAAAGGATCATGACTGATTTTCATCAACTACAATGAGGGCTGAAGTATGTAGCAGAAATCTTGAAATCTGATGAAATGAAGCATGTCTATTTTCCAGAAGGTCTCATGTCAATCTATTCGTCCTTGATCATAGTCTAGCAGGGTACAGTGGTCAAATAGGATCATTTTCTTCATTTGAAAATCGATTTGAGTGAAAGGCAGGCAGTTTCTTGGGTCATCAAATAACCGCAACTACTGGCACAAAGTTAGTCGATGGTTATTGCCGATGGTTATTCCCCAGATACCGAGCTTTCGTTGTTGTGGAATAAAAAGCCTCTATATTTTAATGAATACATTTAATTTATTCGGAGCGATTAGTGCGGGGACGGCAAGTATGATGGTCCTAATGATGATCTTACATTTGTGCATATTATAATTGATTTTTAAATATTTTTTTTGAAAGAAAGATTCAAAAGCAAATCTGTACAACGGTGACGCCCCTGAACTTATATGATACATGGCTTGGGTAGTTGAAGATATTTGGGGTTTATCCACTTATACTAAGTATACTAAGTAAGTGTCCCTGAACTTATATGATACATATGGCTTGGGTAGTTGAAGATATTTGGGGTTTACCCAATCATACTAAGTATACTAAGTAAGACTGAGGTTTTACGTTATAAAAAAAAATCAAATTAGTAATACATCACAATAAATAAGTTATAAACTAAATTAAAAGAAATGTTACCACATGTCATGTATCTGAAAGATAACACTCGTGCATTATCAAATTATTCTTGTTCTCAGCATTAGCAGCCTTTGATTTCTTTATCTCTTAGTGTAAACTAATTTCATTTTGAAGTCAATGAGTTCCCTCCAAAGATTACACGTTCTTTGCCCTTGTTTGCCTTCCAATAGTATCTGTGAGGATAAGATCGACTTGAACGTTTATCATTTTCATTTTTCTTCTTTCTTCTTGTAAAGATATATATATATTTTTTTTTTTTATCTCTTTTTTCAATATTTCTCAAAGGCTCCCGAGAATCAATATTATAAATATCATATTCGATCACTACATCATCATACGATAATGGTTTGCCGATCACCTTTTCCTTTAAATAAATATGCAGTTGAATATCTTTAGAATGAAACATAAACCCTGAAGTCATTTCACACTTCTTACAACCATTCATCATTGTATATCTCCTTAAAAAAAAAAAAAAAAACCCTTTAAAAATTGACTAATTTACTTTTATCTTAAATAGATGACTCATGAACGTGCCTATATTTCAGATTTGTTAAAAGAATAAAATAACGTATTTAAATTTTTATTTTATAGGCAAAATACACTATTCCAAAATGAAAATAAATATTGCCTTGATAATCTTAATTCCTTTACTTCTAATTTTATCATTAATTAATATAAGATAAGAAAGATCAGTTTCCAGATAGAACTGGAATACACATAACATGCTGTTTTCTTATAAATACTCTAACTCAGTTTTCTTTTTCTAAAAAGATGAAAAGTCAGAATTACCTTTAAAAATATTTGATGATACTTTAGTACTAAAGGTTAGTTTTGTGAAAAATAGTTTACTTTTGGTATCTATAAAAAATAATAATAATGATAATAATAATAAGAATAAAAGTATTGTTGGAAAACCTGTGATGGGCAAAGCCGCACAGGTCCTAACATTTATTTATTAATTCGTCAATAAAATTTGATTGACATCTTACCTCAAGACTAGTTCTCCGTTGCTTGAATTGTTAGACTTCTTTAGATGCTTCACTTAAATTCTTATTTTCTTGAATGAGTTGTTACAGTGTCTATGTTTCTTTTTTGGGGTTTCTAGACTAATTTTAAAAGAATTTAAACCAAAATAAGAGTTTTTCCAATGCCTAAAGAAATGCTTGAAGGTGTGTTGAACTATATGATGAGAGTAGTATTTATAGACAAAAAATAAAGGTCTTGGGTTACTTTTGGAATTTTAGAAAATGATAGTTTGATTCTTTGAATTGGGATAAAGTTCTACAATTATTGTTGTTTATGGATTTACAATTTCAATGATAAAAAGTGTAAGGCTAAAAGTGTGAATATTAAGGGATTAGGTAAGAAGAATTGATATGTGTGGATGGCATAGGTAGTAATAAATAATGAGTCAAAGATCATTTATAAAAAAAATTCTTATTATAGATGATAGATGTATTTGTCTTGAACCTAAAAGTGATTGCTAAAAGGATGAAAAACTTGAGGTGATTATTTAATTTGATGGGTAAAGGATCAAAAACTAATATTAATTCCAACTTAGAATGTAAACAAACTTTTTGTTTGTTTACAAAAGAAATACTAAAAGTGTGAAAGACTTGGGATTGGTGTGGTGTGGTGGATTGTGTTCTCTTTTTTTTAGGCTGATTTTTGGGTTCAGGTGGATTAGACTTATTGTGTGGATTAGGATAAATAAAAACATAGGCAAAGTGTTTAGACTATATGGATTTGGCTATACCAAAATATGAGTTTTTATTTAATTAAAATATTAATTTAATAAAAAAATTATTCACATATTTGACCAAATAGACTCTCATCATAGTAGAATTTAAATCTTTTGATTCTATTTGTATCCAAGAGATTTCTAAGGATTGATTATCACTCATTTGAAGAAGATTTAAGTCTATTAATTAAAATTGGATATCTACACAATTTTGAGAAGAATAGTTTACTCATTCATACTCCCTTGAGATGCCCGCTCGTGTAAATATAAATAGAAATAGGGCTTCACTTGGCCAATTTGTGCTGGCTGTGGTACAAAGTCTCTATTAGTTTTCCAATAAAAAATTTGATTGAGATCTTTCGGTTGACCTTGGGATATTAATATCCCATATCTTGGGAACCAACCCGGGTTGGAACTCCCAATCCTAATGGTCGTAAAGAGTCTAAAGTAGAAATTAATTATATAAATTAAATATCAAAAAAGAATTAAACCATAACATTGTGGTTTCCAAGTTCACCATTTCCTATTTATACGAAAAATATCTTCTCTTGACCTAGACATGTGTCAATGGGAATTATGTCCAAGAGCTGTTTGCAACTATCTCTCACGCAACATGCACACTATAGTTTACGCATAGAATCAATTTTCAGAATGAGTCTCAAGATGATTCAATTGATTATAAATGACCTTTCTTTATAGTTGCTTGTCTTGTGATTCAAGTGATCATGAATCAATGTTTCGTGTAATATGCATGGACACATAACCAAGATAACGTAGCCATTTTTATTCCTCAAATTCCTAGAAAATTAAGATCCCCTTGGTAAAATTATAACAATATATAAATTACTGAAGTTTTTTTATCATGTAAAAATCTCTCTACAGATCAATGCAAGAATCTTCGAATAAAGGAGCTCCTCGAAGTCCATAACACATATGCTTCAAACTATTGTTTTCTTTCTAAGGAACTCTTTTTGGTATTTTAATTTGTCTTCTATCGAAGGAAATGAGAACGAATGCAACATCTGCACAAGGGGCTAGTACAGTCATAATTACCTTAATAGAGAGACCATCTAAGACCTCACAAATAATCTCGTTTTCACGGACATCATCCTCGTGAAGGAGAGTACTCGTAAAACCCCTCAATGTTTTAGATCAAGTAAACAGCGTGAGTGGTCTTAAATAAGACGAAGAAATTAGACATAACATGTTTCTTTCGGATATTCTTTTAAACAAAGTGTAATTGTGGGTCCCAAAGAGTCTGTATAAGAGATGAGATCTGAGGGTGTTTTCCCTCGAGATATAATACTCGTTTTCCTCTTGAGATCTTTCCCATAGAATTTCCTTTGAAGTTGAAGCATTTGTTTCAAGTCTTTCGAAAGAGACAAGCTCATAATCATATCTTTTGAGGAAGACAAGCCCATTGAAGAATTGAACATCTTGAGGTTGTTAATGGAAGAATTCATTAAAAAAGAAAGAAAAAAAAAGAATAGAAGTAGATAGGACTCGCATAACACCTGATAATGACAAAATTTGTATCATGGGACACATACCATGTAAATGAGAATATATCATCTGGAGAATGGAGGCTACAACATCGGCTATGCATGCACATCACGCCTCTTCATGTTGTCACGAATGCATATCGTGCGTCCACATACTGCAAACGTCTGAATCTAGGGCATATGGATACATGATACGCATACATGCACACTCTATCTGGTGCTACAGCCTCCACACTCCAAACGATATGCTTCTCGATCATACTCCAAATGTCTGATGCATAACATACATTTGCTAGAGCATGTGGATGCAAGACACACATACATGTACACTCCAACCGATGATGCAACCTCCACACTCCAAACGGTATGCTTCCCCATGAACCAAAGAGATTTCGAACTCCCAACCCAACAGATCATTAAAGGTCCACAACAGAAAGTAATGCACAATTTAAATATCAAAAAAGAATTAAATCACAACAATGTGGGCTCTCTACAGATTTATCAGATTTTTCCACTAATCCTAATCTTGCACTGAGTTCGAAAATTAGTAGAAATAATAAAGCCAAACTTCTTACATTTGACCTATGATAAGGTCATCGATTCCCCTCTGGTGATTGTTCAGCTCTTTCTGGGTAGCGATCCTATGGCATGCCTTCCTTTCCGATGATCCGGTCACCGTTTTCATCATTTTTGAGCTTCCTTCATTGGTAGTTTTGATGGTGCAGCTCTTGTTTCACTTCCAATCTGTTCACCTTCGACTGCTGATGATGGCTGTAGGATCCAGCAATGGACTTGACCAAGCCTGGACTGGCCCTTTTGAAAATGTGAATGTCGTGGAACTGAATGGAACATCAAAGGCTGAATCAATATGATGTGAAGAAGAACCCAAAGGGAAGCCAAGTGCTCCGTCTTGGTGCGGCGGAGGAAACTTCTCACTCTTGCTCTTGGATATGAGTTCATGAAAATTTGTGTTGATCGGGATCGAACAATAATAATAAACACAATAAAACGAAGATCAAAACAATGCACACAAATATACATGGTTCGGCAAAGCCTACATCTACAGAAGAGAAGAAGTTTTTACTATGTCAAAAACAAATTAGGGTTCCAACTTATCCTCCTACCTGATATGTGAGTCAAATCTCCAATATAACCTTATTGTACCACAAGAGCTCCGCTTTCCGCAACCCTTAACCCCATGATACTGACCCGACACAATGAGTTACCCATCCGTGACTTTGGAAGGGACCTCTCCCATGATGCTTCGCTCCGCCCCATGGGCTCCTATTAAGATCCCTCCCCTTTGAATCTAGAGACTAGTGAATATGAACCACCTCACTATCTCTAACAATTTGCAAAGCTAGGAAATTATCAAAAGAACAAATGAGAAAGCAAACATATATATATTGTTCTAAAACCTCGAAATTGAGGGGATAAGGAATCCTTTTTCAAATAATACATTGTATAACATTAAAAACAGGAAAGAAAAAGCGCCCACAAAAAAGGTAAAATATTTAAATATAATGAGAAAAAGAATTACTTCCATGACTCCAATTACAAGTTTTATTTATTTCGCCAGTGGAGAGAATGTTTCCCTAAAACCCTCTCTTTTTACAGTGTAAAGCATTTTATTATTGATCATCAAGAAACAATAAAATAACCCATGCACACACATACGTGCGTGTGCACATATATATATATATAGATAGATAGATATGTGTGTGTGTGCACGTAGAGAGAGAGGGAGAGATATGTAACATACATCAAGATTAGCTTGGAGCTCAGCATTGGCTTCTTGAGAAGGAATAGCCCTAACAGGTCGATCGCGCATGCGAGTTTTCTTAACACCAACACCATTGGCTTTGCCAGCCGCTCTTAGCCTACACAGTTATCAACCTTCTAACGGGTTAGAAGAATATGAACAACGATGAAGATAACAAGCAATGTACCTTTCAGAACTTGAAAACAAGCAGCTTTATAGATGGATGCACAACCAAACACAGTGGAAGTTGGTATCAGATAGAAAAAAGCAAGACAAAAACGACTAGTAAATGACTAAAGTCTTGATGCAGCATGCTATTATGAGAATAGTTTTGATGATGATGCTGCAAATTTGAGGGCGAATTCTCTCCCATATGGGGAGAATAATGTAGTAGAGATCATCGCAGATGATTACTTAGAAGTGCTGGATCGAAATAAGATGCACTGTGCACACTGTGACTTCAAACGGACATAAATTCTGATTCTGGAGTTAAAATTGGGCTTATAATACCATTTCAGAAAGCTGTCGACGATATCTATAAGATTCATGAGATGCGTATTGGCCGTTTAAAGTTGTTTAGATCCTCAAAACGGCCTCCAAAGTATTTTGAGTTTTAGTAACTTTTGCTTTCCTATTTCTTTTAGGACTTTCCTATTTCTTTTAGGAATGTTTTTCTTTTTGCATTTTTCTATTTCTTTTAAGATTGTTTTTAGTAATTTTCTATTTTTTTTAGGATTGTTTTTCTTTTAGCATTTTCCTGTTTCTTTTAAGATTATTTTTTAGCAATTTTATTATTTCTTTTAAGATTGCTTTTAGCATGTTTTTTTAAGATTGCTTTTCTTAGATAAGATTTTCTTATAAATAAGAAAGTGATTTGTTATTAAATATTTTATGAAATTGGATTGGGAAGTTTTCTCTTTTTAATCTTATTGTTTTAAGGTTTTGCCTAAGACCCTAGCAACTTTAGAAGATTGTGTGCTTCTGAGCCGGATTCATCAACTCTCTTCTTCTTTTCCCTATATCAAGTCTCATAATTAATATCATTATCAGTTGAACTTGAAGAGAAACCAAGTTTATTGATAATTCTTAGGTGATTACAAACAGACCGTATTAAGGATTTAAATAAAGAAGAGACACAAAAATAAATATAGAAATTAGCTAATCCTAATATTTAATTGAGAAATAAATTCAAAACATTATTTAAATCCCTTCAATCAAATCTTCATAATATCAATCTTCTCCTTGAATCACTTTACCAAGTCCTTTTGATCAAATCTTTATTATTTCATCACTGCTTGAGTTGATAGTATACTCCACCACTCGTTGTATTACCATGAGATGGTGAGAGCGGACACTCACCATCTCATATAAAATGACAAGACTGCATTTGGAAAACCTATCTAAAAGTATCAAAGTCAAGGTCAATGTTGTTCCAACGAGACAACGATTTATGTGGTTCGATAATAGTGCTTACGTCCACGGATTCACACCTAGTTCCACTATTTTTGAAACTTCCATAAAAAGTGTAACAAGAGCAGCCACGAAAATATTATAATACCATGTAGTTAGGGTTAAACAACACAACATGTGAAATTGATAGTTCAGTAGTATTAGTCTTCACACGTAACACTCCACCAAGCATCGTCACTAATTGAATTGAAAATTTCTGAGAACTACGACCCTATACTAATATCCATACCAAATATAGGCTGTTAATCTTCAAAAATCTGTTCTGCAAATTCAGTTACCCGAGAGTTATATTGGTCTAAACTAACATCCATAGGCAGCTCCAATGGCGTTCCTCCTCCCAATCATCATAAGTCATGACCACTTGAATTTTTTCAGTTGGCTTCCCCTCTAAACTAACATCTATATGTTGTTCCAATGGCGGTTTTACAATCGCTTGAAGGTTTTCAGTTGGCTTATAGATATCCCATCTCAAAGTCAAATATATCCTCATATTCGGATGTGAATGCTTCTTTTTATTCATGACTTCTTAGAGTGGTTCCATAATTGAGTTCAAGAACTCTATGGCTTGGGTTTTCAATTACCTGCATATTTGATAAGGTTCTACTTATGGATTCAGCAGAAACGACATCCCCTTGGTTTCCATCAGTTGGACGTACAACCCATCCTTGAAACTGCAGTGGACGTCAAAATTAAATTATAGAAATAAAACCATGAATAATGAATGATTCAAGTAAGTATATATATTGTGCAGTGTGGACTTGCGTTGACGATAATAATGAATCAAATCTGTTAATGAAATAGAAAAAAAAAAAAACATGATTAAGAAGAACGATATGACATTGATGACATGAAAAAGGAAATTACTTGGGCTTGAAAAAAATGACTATAATATAATATAAAGTGAGAAAATAATAGATAAGATGTGTGAAAATAAAGTAATTCAAATAAAAAATCAAAGAAAAAGAGAGTTTGACTTTTCCAATTGTTGGGAAGAGAAACAATTTTTTCTTAGTTTCACGTAAAAGTTTAACTATTTGAGAAAAAGAAAAGAAAAAAAAAACTAGAAGTAGAGTAACTTAAAGTGGTTAAGCTAAAAAAAAAAGGTTATATTTTCTATTGATTGAAAAAAGAGCTAAGACATAATTGATTCTACATGTAAGTGAAAAATAAAGAAAAGCAAAATAAAAAGAACAAATTAAATTTGACATGAAAAAAAACAAATATGTATAAAGAAAGTATAATGTGTACACAATCTGTAAGCATGATAAACTAAAGGTAACAATGCATGTGTTTTGAATAGATGTGAAACTACCTATGCTTTATTTTATTTTATGTCAATGGATGTCAAATAAAATCATTATTATAAGAATTGAAATAAAGTCAAAATATCTCAAGTAAAAATTGGAGTTCATCACATTTCATAGATTGAGAATCTTGACCTGTAAAAGATAAAAGATGAAAGTGAAATATTGAATACTGCATGATGAAGAAGAATGCAGTGAAAATAAAAATTATAAAGATAATAATTTAAAGAAAATGGCAAGGTAGAAAAATACCTCACCTCGTTGTTGCTTGAAATTGTTATACTCTCTTAGATGCTTTTCTTGAATCATTTTTTTTCTTGAATAAGCTACTAGAGTGGGTTTATGTTTTTTTGGGAGGGATTTTGTAGACTAATTCTATGAATTTTTTAATGGGATGTAGAGTTTCTCTAAGGCCTAAAAAAAAGGCTATATGGTGTGTGATGGGTATTTATAGGTTAAGGTGAAGGTTTTGGGTTCCTTCAGATATTTTGAAAAATGTAGTTTAGTCTTTTAGGTGAGACAAAGTTTCATAATAACTTTGTCTTTTATGGATTTTCACATACAATGATGAAAATATTAAGAAAAAAAGTGAAAATGTAAGGGGTTAGGTGAGGAGAATGGATAAATGGACATCGGTTGATGGCATAGGTAGTAATAAATAGTGGGTCAAAAGTTATTGACCAAAACTTCTCTCATCATGCATATTATTGAATCTCAAAAGATAATGTCAAAAGGGTGAAAAACTTGGGATGGTTATGTGAATTGATGGGTCAAAGGCCAAAGATCAATGTTATCCTAATTTAGAATATAGATCACCTCTTTCTTAGGTTATAAGAAGAATGTCAAAAGTGTAAAAGGCTTGGGATGAGTATGATGAGGTGGATTAGGTTTGTCTTTTGTGTTCTTTTTGGACCAAACATTTAGATTATGTAGATTGGGCTTATCTTAATAGACTTAGATTGTAGATTGGGGTAAACAAGAACATGGGTAAAGTGTTTGGACTTTATAGATTGAGCCACACCAAAATATGGGTTTCTATTTAATTAAAAAGCAGATTAATAGCAAACTCGTTATTGATATATTTGATCAAATGGGTCCTTGTGATGGTAGAATTTAAATCGTTTGATTTTATGTATATCTTAAGACTTTCTAAAGGTTGATTGCCACACATTTGAAGAGGATTCAAATAAATTAATCAAAATTGAGTGTCTACAACCTAAGCCCAAAATATTTTAATGAGCATGAGCCAAACCTTAACCTGGCCCAAGGTTTACGAGCCTGAGCTGCGTTGGGCGAAGCACGGCTCAGCTCAGCTAGTTTACAGTCCTATGCATAGTCAGCTCGTTCACTGCATACTTACATTTAGATTTGCATCCTTTGGCCCATTTCATTCAACCAGTGGTGCAGCGTTCGTGGAGATGCCTATAAAACGAGAGGCTGTGTACATTTTAGCTTCTGTTTGGCGTCGCTTCTTAAAAGATAAGCAACTATTTAAAAAATTGATTTCTTACAAAGTACTTTGAATAAACTGCTTCGAATTGTGTTTGGAAAATACCTATTGAAGAAGTGCTTTTAGGTTGAAAGGATAAAATTATATTATAACACCAGGATACGAAAGTCTCAACAAAATATCACTTCAGATAAAACTAATTCCCGTAAAAGCAATTTAAGGAAGCAATAAAAAGCGTTTTGTTTGAGATTACTTCTTCTAAAAAATGTTTAAAGTCCCAGCTCCACAAAATCATTCTCAACCCCAATTTCAGATTTTTAAGAATAAGCATTTTTTTTTTTTTTTTTTGCAGTGATAAACTTGCAAATAACATATTCTCTCTTTCGGGTGACAAACTTGTAAATAAGAGAATCACTTTTTTGCAGTGGCAAACTTGTAATTATGTTATGGCAACCAAACGGCCGTTTCAGGCTGAAACTATTTTTCCTACATGTTATAACCAAAGACCTTCAAAATTAGTTTCTCAAATGAGTTCCAAGGAACGGGTTTCTGGAATGAGTTCCAGTTCCAGAATGAACGCTGAAAAAAGCCTTAGGCTGCGTTTGGCTGGGCTTTTATAAGTATTTATTGCAGCTTATAACTTATATAAGCACTTTTTAAAATTACACCTGTTTGGTAGCGCTTATGGGTAAGTTCTTACCCATAAGCACTAGAGAAAGGCTACCCATAAAGAGAAGCTTAAGCTATTTTACAACTTTAGTAATATTTTTAAAATATCTATTTTATCCCTAAACTTTAATAAGCACTTGCATAAATGTTATTTCTAAACTTTAATAATATTTTTATAATACCTATTTTACCCATAAACTTTCTTAAGCACTTAAATAAATGTATTTACCAAACGCTATTTTCTTCAAATAAACAGTTTATTATTGCTGTGGATAAGTGCTTCCATTGAGCAACTTATCCAATGAGACTTATCCATAAGCACAAGCAGGGCCAAATGTAGCCTTAATCATGTATGCCGTAAGCACTTTTAAGCCTAGGAATCACTTTCAGGTGTAAACAAGCAATGCTAAACACAGTAGAGGCCCACCTGACCCATTCTCAACATGGTTTCAAGAATCGGATCGATCCGGTCTGAACTAGGATCAGCCAGGACCAGTCTTGATCCCATGCCACGATACAACTATTGTATCATGAAGCTTTGGATCGGACCAGTCCAATTGATACCGGTATGGACTGGCCGATACAACCCGTCCAATGACCAGTACAACCAGTACCAACCGATCCAACCAATCCAAAGTCTTTTTTTTGTCCAACTTGCATCAAACCAGCCCAGTCCGGTACTGACAGGTACTGCCGGTCCGGCGACTGGTACCACCAGTCCAACAACCGGTCTGGCCAATCCAATTTTTTTTTTTAAAAAAGTATGGGACTATCAAGATGTAAGCAGCAGGTGAACCCACACAGGTTAGCTCAATTGGCATGCTCTCCAACTCGGGAACTAGAGGTCCCAAGTTCGAGTCCCTGGGATTACCTCAACAAGTTTCACAAGTTTACATGAAAATCTTCCCATGTACCTACCAAGAAAGTAATTTTAGGGGTCGGACAACAAATAAGATATATACTTTCTAAATGTCCAATGATTTCTTTCTGTATTATAATAAGAATAAGCACTTAACAAGCAATTCAAGTCTCAGAACATACCTAGCATCTCTTATCACATATAGGGCACCAGTGAGATGCTGCCTCTTGTAGTCTGAATTCGTTTCTTTTTCCCCAACAATAATAAACATTGGAGAAAAAGGGAAGAACAAGAACACCTTCTAATCCCTTAATAAATTGAGCATCCAAGTTCCAGAAATTAACAAAAATGGAAGGTTCTTCTTAAAATTTAAATAGGAAAAAAGCAAGTATAAATAGTTTCGAAAAAGAATACAATATTAATTAACACAAGAGACTCCAAAGTTGGAGAAATATACACCAGACCTTACCTGATGGAAGCACCATCACTACTGCCTTTTAATGGTTTGGAGAGGTAAAGGCTATATATCTATGATAGCTTATTTGAGATGAAAGAGATAGCCATCTGAATACTATATGAATACAAGCTTATCTGATGATCTAATGTGCTCTAGGTCTGGATCAAGTTTGGAACCTCAACAACTGATAAATGAGGATTTGAAGTTTCTTGAGTCCTAAAAACTTCAAATGTTTTGAGGTTTATGAAATTCGATCCAGAAAAAGAATAAGGAGGAATGGTTTTCGGTTTTGTTTAACTCAGAACTATGAACCCCACTACCATAACCTACTTTAACGGAAGGGGCTGGTTGTAACATACTTTCAAACTATAGGGGAGGTGTTTGTGATGGCCAAGGTTTGAGGGGTACTTGTTGCCATTATGCCAAACCCCAAGGAGGTGTCGATGTAATTTACCCCAGAAAATAATGTACAAACTAAATTTCAAAAAATGAATTAACTTACAACAATGTTGGGCATTCAGGAGATTTTCCACTAACCCTAAGCTTGCACTGAGTTCACAAGATAAGAAGGAAATTAGTAGAAAAAATAAGCATATAAAAAAAATGGCTTACATGGCTTACCCATATACAACCAACGTCGTCGACACATGGAACAATTGAGAGTCCTAAAACATCTGGGAAGCGTCCTATGGCATGCTTTTGATCGGAGCACCGCCAACATTCTCACCATTCTGAGTTTCCTTCATTGGTAATTTTGATGGTGCAGCACTTGCTTCACTTCCAACCTGTTTCTTTCGCCTTGGACCACTGATGATGGCTGTAGGATCCAGCAATGGACCTGACCAAGCCTGGACTGGCCCTTTCAAAAATGTGAATGTCGTGGAACTGAATGGAACATCAAAGGCTGGATCAATATGATGTGAAGAAGTACCCAAAGGGAAGCCAAGTGCTCCGTCTTGGTGCGGTGGGGGAAACTTCTCACTCTTGCTCTTGGCATTTGCATGTGTAATTAAACGACGTCTCTGTTTTTGCATTTTAAAAAGGAACTTGTGTGAGTTTTTTTTTTTTTGGTAAACTTGTGTGAGTTAATGAATAATTTGCAAAGCTAGCAAGTTATCAATGAAGACCGAATGAGAAAAAACCAAACATATATATCTTCTTCTAAAACCTCGAAATTGAGGGGATAAGGATTCCTTTTCCAAAGAATACATTGGGTAGCATAATAAAAAGAAAAGGAAAAACACCCACAAAAGATGCACACACACACACACATATATATATATGAACACGTGTGTGTGTGTGTGTGTAGAGAGAGAGAAAGAGGTATGTAACATACATCAAGATTAGCTTGGAGCTCAGCATTGGCTTGTGGAGCAGGAATAGCCCTAACAGGTCGATCATGCATGTGAGTTTTCTTAACACCAATACTATTGGCTTTGGCAGCAGCTCTTTGCCTACACAGTTATCAACCTTGTAACACAAGAATACAAGCAACAAAGAATCAAAGATAGTAAGTAATATACCTTTTAGAAGCTGAAAACAAGCAGCTCTATAGATGGATGCACAACCAAAGACGGTAAAAGTTGGTATCGGATAGAAAAAGCGAGACAGAAACGACTAAAAAATGACTGACGTCTCATACTCAATATCATTATCAGGCGAAACCAACTAATTTATGGATCTAGAACCAATCACTATTAACATTGAATCATCAACAAGTGACACATGCTATAATTACCTCGATCATATATACATAGTATTTCTTTTTTAGGAAAAAATTTGTAGCAACTAAATGATGTTTACTTAAATTAAGGAAAAGAAAAAACAAGGAAAAATGAAAAGAAATGGCATATTATTCTATCAGCAGATGTTGGAGATTTGAGAGAGAGAGGCAACCAGGAAAATATGGCTGGAGAAGGGAGAAGGGGGAAAGAGAGATTATTTTGAATTTCAAAACTAATTTTAGGAGAGATTCTTGGGAAGATATCCATACAGGAAATACTTTCATATATTTTATTAAATTGTAGACAGGTTAAATGACAACTTACTAATTCTACTAACAAAACAGATGGTATATAAACAGCTAAAAGTAAGCAACATGCCAACAGCATCTTCAGATCATAATAGAAAAGATCGACACACAACAGTGTTTGTATTGGCAATTCAAAATTTCACAAGCTTTGATAAACAAAAATTGACCAGTTACTAAAGATGAAGTCATTCACGCACCTTCTAGCTTCTTCATCTCTTAGTTTAGCATCCATCTCCTTGCTCGGAGGATATTGTGGAAGGCTAGAAGGCTCACAAGCATAAGGTTTGGCTGTGAAGAACTGCAAGACAAAAAATAAATTTGGTCACGCAAACATTCCTCTGCACCAGACTAGTCAATTTTCACACATGGTACAGAAAAACAGACAGGGAATACAGGTTGTCAGAGATGACAATTTAATACCAAAACCAGTTTGTTTCACCAAATTCTGCAGTCACGAATGTGAGAGATGTTGTCTAGTCGAAAGATACAACAGCTAATCAAAATAATTACAATACCAAGTTAAAGATAGAAAAACTGCGAAACCTGGGTTAGCAGTCACTATTTTCAAATTCAGCCTGGGGAATAACTGTAATCCTGAAGTGCACACCTAGACCAATCTTGTTCCTAATCCAACCACTAGGACCAGTTTTATTAATCCAACTTTTGTACGCCAGTTTTATTCAAGTCAAAATGACAAGACACTGAAACAAACCTTCCAAAGGTGTTTCCAAGGAACATAATAGCAAACATAAGGAAATGAAAGGACCAACAACAGACTCCTCAAGGGAGAAGAATAAAGTTCAATGCCATGTGGCTCAAATCCATAACTCATATCCTTCTGCAAAATTTAGAACAGTAGAAAGAAAATCTGGTATTCAAGAAAACATACTGAAAAGTACCAAAACCTTCTTAAGTGACCTACACCCCAGCAGAAACTTCAAAATTTATCACCTCAAAAAGTTTCAGAATACGAAGACACATTTAGATGTTCATACTACAAAATAGGTAGTTTAAGAGTCCAGAATGAACAAAAGGTAGAGTATCAATCCAGAAATTTTACGAAATCCTGGGGTTCAAATGAATAATTTATCTCCCCAGTTAACAAATCTTAGAAGTAAAAATAAATAAGTTTTCCTATGAGGATTATAAACACGGTTTCCAAATATATCACATAAAAAACATAGTGTTAAATTTGATCATCCGAGTCAATTTAGGATTGCTAGCCACCAAGCTGCAACCCTGACAAGATTAAAAATAAATTTCAACTCATTCTGTTACTAACATGTTTATGATGTATTAACATGAATATATGTTGTAATCCAATGATTTGTATTTTTATTTTTTGTAAAAACAATAAAGTGTGATACAGCAGCACATCATTTCGATCAATAATTTTATGCAAAAATATTAAAAATGTTTTCTGATTTTTCTGCAATTTATTTTATAATCTTTTGAGTTTTAGATTGGTATCAACCGATCCATATACGGATCAGCAATATAACTTGAGGTTGGCGGGGAAGATCCCGAGTTTTAACACTATTAGAAAAAGAAAAGCATAAAGAAACCTCTTAATGGTTACATTTTATTTATGAAATACAATCACATGAGATTGTATGTTTGCCAAATGATCCATATTTCTTTGGTTGAAAAAAAAATGGAGAAGAAGAAGAAGAGGAAGAGGCATTCCAATGGGAAGCTGATGATTACAACCCATGACCCAAAAAATAAAAGCATAACCTCAAAAGACAATGATTAATGGTCCTGTGCAGATATTGCTCTGTAATCAGATGCCTCAGCAGCCACATTGCAGAAGGGCGATAACAGAAAAGGAGGAAAGATATAATAGATGATTATTAGAATATAAAATCTCACTTCACTGTTCAATGCAACTGTGGCAGTTAGACGTTCAGCTGGATCAATTGCAAGAAGTGTTTCAATTAGTAGCAATGACGATTGTGGGAAGTCCTTAAATGTTTCTGCTATGCATCGTTTGTACGGCTGTTGGGGCTTAAATATGGTTGCATGTGGCAACTTTGACTTCTTCCAATATTCATCAGAAGGGGAACCACATAGTTTAAATATCTTGTGCAGTTGCTCCACCTAGAAACAAAAAGGATTACAGTTAATGGGATATAACAGTGGTTAGATAATCAATTACATAGTTCTTTCAGCATTTAGACAGTTAAAAACAAGGAAAAAATTGAATGCTAATAAACTGCTTCGTAGAACTTATGCTCCTTTCATAGCCAACAACTATAGGTAGCAGGTGCAGTTATGTATGCATGTATCAGATCCGTTTAGCATATAGTTTTCATATAGAGATGCTAGCTATATATGCATCTATTATCTAAATCCAATAAAGAAAACATTTGATTATGAAAAAAGCAATTATAAAGTAGAAACAAAACAATATTGAAGTGTGCATATAGTAACATTAAAATTATACAAGCGAGAAACAGCTTTAATCAGTATAAATGACCCCTCAATGAATTCATAAATCTAGGTGTGTACCCCATCCAACGAATTTCCATCTGTATTTGACATGACACAATATAGGTATTTATATAGGACATGTCCTATATAAATACCTGTATTTAACATGCCGAACATGTCCTAGTAAGCTCCCAGGCAGACAAAAACTTGTGCAAGCACATGCTCACAGGGAGCTTACTAGGAATTTCTCAGCAACTCTAGTCCCCTATCTTGCGGTGCCAAACAATTTTTTATGTATCCCAATCATCCCTTATATTTCAGAAAGAATACAGTAACCCAAAGTTATTCAATATCTCAAGATCTAGAAAATAGGGTTTCTTGTGATCTACTAGGATTTCTAGAAGCAGTTAGCCAACATATTTAAAGAAATCAAATGAAGACAAACTAAAATCAAAATTTAAACATACTCAAATCTTTAACTCATACGTCTGCAAGATCTGGTATTCAAGAAAATATACCCAAAAATTCCTAAACCTTCTTTAGAGGCCAGAACCCCCAGCACAAACTTCAAAAGTTCATCTTCTTCTTTTTTTGCTTGCTTTTGTTTTATCAGTAAGATGCATTTGGGTGTTCATTTTACAAAAAACATAGTTTAAATAGTCTGGAAGGGATGAAAAAAGGTAGAACATCATCCTAAATCAAGTGTTGGTAATGGAGTCCCACCAATATTAAAGGAGGGAGGCTCACACCTCAAAACACACATCCTCTTAAGAAAATAATAATATCATTAATTTATTTCAAAAGAGAACATTAAAATCTTTCATAGGATAAGATTTTTCCTACTGATAATCTGGCTAGAAAAGAAAAGAAAAACAATTAAAATTACTTGTTTTCCTACTCTAAAAGAGAAACAGAAAACCATGATAAATTACTATCCTAACAAAAATCTAACAATAGGGAAACAAATAATAAACTCTTATCTAAAATTTAATGCTTCTAAATTATCCTAATACAATTAAAACATAAATCAAGAAATAAAACATGACTTATTTTGGGATTCTCATCATAAAATAACTTTGCCAACTCATATCTTACGCAATCTTGTTGCAATTGGATAGATAATTGAAAAACCCATCTAACAGTATCAAAGTCAAGGTAATTGGACTTTTTGGAAAAGCCATTCTACACCACTTTGGGTCATATGCTTGTTTTCTAATTTTTGGATAAGCCATTCTACATCACTAGCACATATAAAATCACATTTGAACTGATTTGAACTTGCATAGGGAAAACATTCAGTTAAATTCAAGAAGTTGACTTGCATCCCATATGGTATTCCAGACATCAAATAACTCCTCGATCAAAAGTTCATATAGACGATCAATAAATCAATTTGTACATGCTTTAAAAAACCAACGAATAGAACAGTCAAGTTCCCACAAAATATGACACATATGTAACAGAAATAAAACCACGATACCAAAGAGACAACTCATACATGTTCAGTCCTGGAGCAACACAAAGTCAACTTAGCTGATGTTCACCAAATTACTAGCAAGGATGAAGGATGTGGTAAAACTAGATGAAAGACAAATAAATATTACCATAAGAACTTCATAGAAAAATAAAAGGAACTTACATAATGAAATCAGAATGTAGTGAAGTTACCTCAGTACGACCAGGCATGATAGGCTTCCCAGCCAATAACTCAGCTAGAATGCAACCTGCACTCCAGAGGTCAACACCTACACCATAATCAGTAGCTCCAAGAAGGAGCTCTGGGGGTCGATACCATAAAGTAACAACCCGACTAGTCATCGGCTGCTTGTGGTTAGGATCAAAAAAGGAAGCCAATCCAAAATCAGCAATCTTAAGCATTCCCCCATTGTCGAGAAGAAGATTCGACCCCTTAATGTCCCGATGTAGCACACCATGGCTATGACAATGTTCAAGTCCCGACAGTAGCTGATTCATATAACATTTGATCTGCCAGTCCAAATACGTAAAATAAGAAAGCAATCTACTTCTAATATGGCAATCCCATCATGCCAGGCATGTGAAACTTCAAAACCTAGCACCAAATATATCTGAGCTAACCTGAGGCTCTGTAAACTTAATTCCCGGGCTTGCAGCAAGTCCAGCCAAGTCATGCTCCATATATTCAAAAACAAGATACAAACTACAAGACATCCTTGAAGTTACTAAACCCTCCAACTTTACAACATTGGGATGATCCAGCCGCCGCAGGATGAGAATCTCTCTAGCCATAAATTTCACACTTTCCTGCTCCAAATTATCAAATCGAACCTTCTTTAGAGCAACAATTTTCCCTGTTATTGTATCTCTAGCTTTGTACACATTGCTGTATGTCCCTTGCCCAATCTGAACAAAAAAAAAAACAAAAACAAAACAAAAAGAAAAAAAAAAAAGCTGAACATTGTTAAACACCACTTACTCTAAAAGCAAAAGTTGTTAGAGAACAGCACAACAATGTAGATCAAATGGTTCAACACCCCCCGTACGGGAACAACACATCTATGGGATAACACAGGGCACCGAGGCAAACACACACCACACACACTCACACAAAAACAACACATTCGTGGGAGAATAAACACACAAACACATACCCCCGAGATTCGAACACTCGACCGCTCCGATACCATGTTAAACACCACTTACTATAAAAGCTCAAGCTGTTAGAGAACGGCACGACAATGTATATCAAATGGTTCAACAAACATTAACCACAATGGTGGACACAGCAGTCGCAGACAGGGAGAAAACAACAGGATTTAATTTACCTTATCAAGCTTCTCGAAAGAGTCTGCGCGTCGAGGGGTCCATCCCTTGATCGCCTCTCCGGCAACGGCAGAGAGCCAGGCCGGCCATCCAGCAGCAACCTGTTCCCCAAAAACATGTTTTGGCAGATTACTCGGTCTTGGAATCGACCAAGACTTCCTCCTTTCACTCTTCAGCCGTCGATTCCGATCCTCCTGCTGCTCCTCTTTCTGGTTCCCTCCATCCTCAACCTCACTACTCTCGATCTTTGTCACCTTAACATGGGATTTCCTGCCCGAAGAAACATATGGATTCCTCTCTTTCTCTCTCTTCCTCTCTCCCTCCTCCTTCTCCTTCACCTCAGAGCTCACCCCGGATCGAGACGAAACCTCTCTTCCAAACACACACCCCATTTCTCATAAATCCAAACGTCATTTCTCAACTCATTCCTACTACACAAAAATCCGAGAAGAAAACCAACTAAACCCTCTTCAAATCAAATCTACAATCATGTCGTTGACTGCGAAACCCTAAAAAGTTTGTTCGTTCAGATCATTCAATCTACTGAACCATAAATGCAAAGCATA